>KZ805430.1:0-125104 GCA_003073855.1 Periconia macrospinosa
TAGAATGGGGGGATATGTAAGATGGGGCAGGAGGGATATTCCTATGTATGTATGTATGTATGTATGTACCTACCTAAGAGCCTCATACATGTGTGGGGGTAATAATCATTCAAGTAGGTCGATGTTAGTGTTGAACCCTTTTTTCTGTGTTATTTGTTGGAGAAGGTATCGGGTAGGAGTTGGAGATTGTTGAAGTACTCGTGGGTGGAATGTAGAGGCTATTCGTAAGAACAAGAAAAAAGGAAAAGGGAAATAGAAGTGACATTTGCCGATTGTTGCATAAAGGTGAAGAAGTCGCTCAAGGAGTATGCTCTTCTCGTGTACATATTACTTTATTTCTTTACACCATGAACCGACCGATGTGAGTCTACCTATGTATGTATCTATCGAGACATTTTCCCATCAATAACATCCTTCTTTTATGGAACCAGTACAATGTTAGATGTATGTTACAACGATACAAAAAAGAAAAAAAAATCCGAAATCGATGCCCCCCCCCCCCCCCCCCCCCAACAAAAAACCAACTCTTACAGATACTCATACATTTCTCTTCCCTATTTCCGTTCCACACTCAATCATCACCTTCTAAACCACTTCGCCAACTCCTTCCTCAAAGCACTCTCTCCAACATCCACAACATTAATCCCCCTCTCAAAGCACGCGCGCTTCAATTCCTTCTCCCCCAAAGATCCGGGACCCCCATCCCGTCTAATCAACGCATCATCCCTTTTCAAATACTCCAGCTTCGCCTTGAGACCCCACTTCAACCACGCTTTAGGCGGTGTGATAAACAATCGATCCCACAAGGCGCCATGCGCATCCAATCTCGAGCTCAAGCTCAACAGCGTGTAGTAATCCAGCTGATCCACGTCTTCCGGTCTCACGCCCGCGGGGCGCACCGCAGACGGCGACATGGGGGCGCCGGGTTTGCGATCGCGAGCCACGAGGCGCGCGGCGTCGAGCGCGAGACGGCGCAAGCGCTCTTGCCGCCGCGCCTCGGCCTTGCGCAGCTTGCTGTCTATCTGCTGCGGGATGCGGCAGGCCTCGGGGATCAACGGGGTGAGGTAGAGAGCCACGAGCGGCGTCCATTCCCCTAGCACAATGACGATGAGGCCGAACGGCGGAAGCCGTAGCATGTCCGCTCTACTCCTCTTCACAATCTGCCACTCCGCGCGCGTCAGGTTCCTCATGAGATCTTTGCCTCCCTTTTTGCGCAATGTTTTTGCCAGCTTGGATGTGCTGCGCACGTTCGCGATGCCCTGCTTGTAGAATTGTATGTATGCGCGCCCGCATTGGAAGAGGTATTTGAGTCGGTTTTGGTCGGGGGTTTTCCTTGGGACATTGAGTTCGGGTGCGTAGGTGTCGTCTGGGGGGTTGAGCTTTTCGAGGGGTTGAGGGAGGGGGAGTTTGGAGAAGGGCGCTTTCACGACGGCGTGGGAAGCGGAGCGTGTTGAGATGTGGAAAGGTGTCCGCGGTATTACGGGAAGCGCATGGTGTGTGAATGTATTGTTATGTTGCGCTTTCAACGTTGAGTAAGGGGCAGCGGATGAGGAGGGTGCGGGACGAATGCTCGTGTGGTGGTTTTGAAATTTCGAGAAGGTACAATTAGTACGAGGACGTAGAATGGAAGGCTTTATGCTAGGCCGCGGCTTCATTTTTAAAACAGTACTTTTGGATAATGGAAGGAGAGAAGGGAAAACTTGGAAAGGAACGCGTTGAAGTCTAATAATTTGGCGGCAGACCCGACGTTAGACGTCAGAAAGAATTAGCGCACGGACGCGCCAGGTACACGATGTCATTTTCTCGTAGGCGGAACGCACTGTTGATTTGTTCATTACCCCAACTTGAGACTTTTCTTTGTCCGCTTGTAATTGTTTAACATAGAACACACGTCGTCTAAAGTATCTATTCGCTGCCGAAATAATGCTACATTATAGTACCGGAAAACCAAATATACGCCGCAACTCGCATCGGCATTGAGAGCATGACGCGGTGCTAGGTGGCTTACCAACAGAAAATGAATCTCATAAGGCTGATCACCAACGCTAGTTCCCAGAACGGGATGAATAAAGATCGTGTGTTCATGTCTCTTTTCAATCAATCTCTAAAAAGAAGTTGACGTGATGCTTTTCCTGCACGCCAATGTCCCGTCCATTCGACGTTTATTCTTTATCTTCTGTTCCGCGGCCACTTCCTTTCTCTCCCCATCCTCCACCAATAGAGTCCGGTAAACAGTACAAGCACTTTCCCTCCCCAATACAGCAAACTCTCGAGCGGCATATCGTGAGAACTATCACTGCTTGGATCCGTCCCGAGATGGAACGACATGGTAGTTATCTTACAAAATCTTCTGCTGTGGAAGAGGATCAGATCGGGAACAGCTCTGCGTGGAATCAAATCCGATATGGAGCCCCTATAGAGGTGCTATCTGATACAGCCAATGTGTGCATGTGGTATGTGGGAGGGGAGTGTCGATAATGAAGAATACATGATGGTTGCTTCCGGCTTTACGCTCCCACACATAATCCGTAAGGCCAGTTTGACCCATCGAGGTTCGTTGAAGAATATTATGAAGGTGGTAGTTATATTCGAAATGGAGGTAGAGAGGTGTTGTTGATTCATACAAAACAAAGATCCTCCAATGGGATCAGTTGGATGTTGAGCCAAAGGCAGCAACTGCTAAAGGCGAGCGATATCGTTGAAAGATTGCTCATCGCTGTGGCTGATATTGGGCCAATTGAGCCATAATCTCATTCATGTCGGGCTGTCCGGGCTGTCCGGGCTGTCCAGGATGTCCGGGGAGTCCAGCATTATGACCAGCCGGAGGCTGCTGGGATTGGCCGTTATAGGGGGGTTGAAATGGATTTATGTATGGTTGGTTGGGAAGCGCGGGTAGATTGAATGGAGCGCCTGGAGCTGATGTTGTTACTTGGCTGAGCAGGCGCGCAAGGTCTGGCGTCAACCCTGTGGGAGGTTGTGGGCCAGGAACTGCATTGTTACCAGATATAGCTCCCAAAAGCTGCGAGAGGCTGTTCTGATCCAATGAGGTTATCATACTCGAAAGATTCGGCGTGTGCGTGACATTGCCAGGTACAGGAGGCATATAAGGAGGACGAGGAGCATGGTAGCCTTGGCCGTACGCGTTGTGCACTGGTGGCTGTACAGGCTGGTTGGTATTCTGTTTCGCGGCAATGACGAGGGCGGCAGCAGTGTTCGGGTCAAGGTCAACATAGTTGTTAAACTGAACATTATGGACGCCATGTTGCCGGTTGAATATCTGAATGTCAATTTTGCCTTTGGCCAGTGCCGCTGAGTCTAGCCTGACAACCGCTAGGACGCCTTCGACAATCTGTCTTTGAACGACAGCTGATTCGTCGAGACGAGGGCTCATGATGAGAACATCGATACGCAGACTTGCTCGCCGGAACGTCTCTTCAACCCATCTTATGAAATCCCGGGGTAGTGTTTCATTAAGTACCAACACCTGGACATCAGGAATGTCGTTCGGTGCTCGGAATGGAAGTGGGAGCTCATCTGAGCGCCCCCTTCGAGGGGATGAGCTTCGACGCCGCCGCGGCGACCTTGATCTGGTTCTGCTTCGTCTACGATCATCGTAGCGATCGCGGCTCCTGTCTCTCCCTCGATAGCGCCCACGTGGGGAAGGCGATCGTCGGTAATTGTCGCGAGGCCTACGATTATCTCGATCTCGAGGTGAGATTGGGTTCCTACCATAATGTCCGGATCCGCGCCGAGCGAAATCTGGGGTTGGAGACCGCCGCCGGGGTGCAGGAGCATTCCTTTCGGGCTCGATCTTCTTCGTGTTCCGTTGTGGTTTAGAAACCTCAAGGTCTAAGCTTTGGTTAGAAAAATGCTCCATCAACACAACTTCAGGCTACTTACGCATTTTTCTGCCCCGTACCATCTGTCCCTGCTCTTTGTCGATAGCTTTGCGACACGATTCAGCATCCATGAATTGCACAAAACCGTACGCTTGTTTAATGGAAATCTGAGCAAGTGTGCCATGTTGGTAGAAACGATGGAAAATGTCGCGCTTTGTCACTTTCTCGGTGGGTAGGTTTCCTTCACAAGTCAACATGATGTTTCATGTCGTTGAAGCGTATTACTCACCAATAAAAAGTCTGGATCCATAGGGAAACTTTTCCCATTGCCCTTCCGTCACGAATTTTCTCTCTTCGTTCAAAAAATGCTCGTACAACTGATTCACATGGGGTGGCCACCGCTGGTCCTCGTTATCCCCTTCTTGGTCCTCCGTCCGCTCTTGCTCGCCTGCTTGTCTCTGGGGAAAACTAGAAGCGCTAGGGCTCTGATTCGAGCGGGTATGTTGGTCTCCTGCATTCCCTGTATTGGTCGCGGGGGGCAATTGGGATGAGGCGCGGTGACCGCTGTGTGGGTGATAAGACCTTATATCATCATTCGGATTGTAGTTGGGATTGGTAGCACCCTTCTCTTGTGGCGGAGGGCGCGGCGGGAGGTTAGCGGCGGCGGGCAGCGACGTGGTGGGTGAATTGCCATGGGACTGGGCAGACTCATGAGGCATTGGGGATGCGGCAAATTGGGCAGCGTTGTTTGATGGAGAAGACAGCTGATCAAGAAGGGCCTGTACATCAACGCTAGGAATGTTGGAGGCAGTCTGTGCATGAGAGGTGTAGGCGTTGGCATCATGAGCATATGGATACGCAGAGCGGGTGTCTTGAGCTGGCGCAGACTGCGCGTCACGGTACGAGGACTGTGGCTGTTGGATAGAGTAGTTCTGGGTTGAGTGTAAAGATGATGGAGGTTGTTGCGACTGGGCACCCCCGGGGCCGTTGTAGGCCGAAGACTGTGAATAAGTAGCAGTGGCAGCAGCAGCAGCAGAGCCTACTGAAGGAGCAACAGCAGCAGCAGCAGCAGAGCCTACTGAAGGAGCAACAGCAGCAGCAGCATTTTGGATATTTTGGGCGGATTGGGGGTCGGCGTAGTAGGAGGCTGTGGAGTGGACGCTCGGGGTGTGCGTCTGCGGAAGGTATGAAGCTGGAGTTCCGATGCTGATGGCGGGCTCACCCAGCATCGGGTCCATCTGCTTCTCAAGTATGGGTATGTTCGATGGCGACGGATAATGCAGAGGCTTCGGCGATTCGGGAGTGAGGTTGGCTCGCACCGCAGTGTACTCTGGGTCCTCTACCTCTGGTGGGCTGGAGAGCATATAGGCTAGGCACAGCGCAGAGCGCAGCTACAAGGCCCTCGGTGAAGAGGTCAACAACTCAAGACACGGGCATACACAGGAGTCGCGGGCGGTTCAGGGAGACAGGGAGGCTGCGAAGGAAGATGGGATGGGAGCTGAAGGGGCGGCTGTTACGCGACGGACAGAGAGGTTGAGGTGGGGTCTGGTCTGCTGTGTATATGCGAGATATCAGTCAAAGTCGCAATCAGCAGCCAGTCAGGTGCAAACGAGGCTGAAAGAGGCAAGCGACCCGGTACGTTCAAATCAGTCGATACCAGACGCAAATCCTGCAGTCGACGTGGCACAAGGGAGGAAGAGGAAATGATGGCTGGAAATGGGAAGGGGGGTCTGAGATAGCAAGGGGTGTGGTGGTGGTGCGATGATGGCGGAGGTGGGTGGAGAATGGAGAGGCCGAGAGAGACGAAGACGCGGAGGAAGAGGGACGAGACAGGACAGGACAGGACAGGACAGGATAGTTCGGGAAGGGGGGCTTGTGCGCGCCGTTACGTTACGGGTAATGGTAATTCCTGCAAGAGGTATGTACTTCTTATGTATGTAGTAAGGGTGGTAGGTGGTAGGCAGCCTGCGGTAACGTACAAGTAAGTAGGCAGGAGAGAGGTGAGAAAACAGCCTACAATGGATGGGGCCGACGACATTTTTTCTGCGCATCGCATCCTCACCCCAGGCTGCTAACTAACTCGCCGCAAAGCTCCAATTAACCAACCGTCATTCTACTCTAAAATCCCCACTTTAACTGGCACGGCTTTGCTTGTAGCCTTTTGTGCCTGTCCTCTGGCCAGAACCGCATGACTAAGCCGATCCACGCATGCATACCTACATATCTGCCCTTGTCGCCTATCATCCTCACCACCCTCCCATTGAGCCCCCAAGGACGACATAAGTACAACATCCATGGCGCATTAACAAATTTTCCTATACATCTCTCATCATCTTCTCTGCAACATGCCGCGTGCTCTCTGCCCGCTTATTTCTCTTACCCCACCAAAATCGCGTCTGCTCAACACGTTTCCAACACCCACCGTCCTGCGCCGCGGACTTGCGTCGGGCAAACCCTTGCCCAGACCAGGTCACACTACCGTCGACGACGGCAACATTGAGGCTGCACGAACATGGCTTGGCCAACTGCACGCCGACACCATCCCCAAGTCCATAACCGAACTCTCCTTCAGCCGGTCGTCGGGCCCTGGTGGCCAAAATGTTAACAAGTAAGTGTGGCCGTGCGTGCTTGCATATGTGTTTTCGCATACTTGCTTAGCGCTAGTTGAAGCTTGCATCGGTACTAAAACATTCAAAGAGTCAATTCTAAAGCTACTCTCAAGGTCCCCCTCGATGCTCTACTGAAGCAGATACCCACCCTGCTGCACCCCCAAATCCGTGCCTCTCGCTATGTGACCTCCCAGTCCAATGCCATCATTATCCAAGCCGACGACAGCCGCAAACAGTCTGATAATGCCCACAGTTGCTACAAGAGGTTGTTTGAAGCTATCCTTGAAGCTGGCCGCACCGCCATTCCCGGCGAGACATCGGCCGCCCAAGCTCAGCGTGTCAAGGATCTGTACGTCTTCACTCTTTTTGCGCTTGCCCTCATCTGCCCATCCGTGCTGAGACCCTCCTAGCCAAAAATCCGATAACGAGCGCCGTCTCAAGAGCAAAAAACACCACAGCGCAAAGAAGTCCTCCAGGAGGGTCAGTCGTGATGATTAAGATGCAGCCCTGGTGGCAAAGTTAATTAGCTGCAATCCGAAATCGCCATTATCCATCCGTAAGAAAGTTGTTGCGACACCCAATCTTGCATGAACTGGCATGCCATTCTGTCGGGTTCAGCAACCAGCTGACTTCCCTTCCAGAAGAGTAATCGGTGAGCTTGTATGCGGGGAAGCGGGTAAATCATGTGTCTAGGGAAGAGTGCAGCTTTTGCAACTCCTCATTCGCGCCCCACTGCTTGATACTTGCGCGAATCAGAAATTCTGCGTCTGCCTTCTTCCCATCTTTGCGCAGCGATTCGGCAAGCTTGACAATGGCATTCCCGTTCTTATCTGCAGCCTCTTCCAAAACTCGAGACCAAAAGCGTAACCGCGAGAGAAGCACTTTGCGGACCGTTGCTTCGATATCTTCTGCGTCATCGACCAACAAGAAAGACAGCACTTGTCTGATCACCACTTCGGCAATGTGAGCTTTCTGCGATTCGCTGGCCGAAGCCAACAACTCCAAGGCTTCGGCAAAAGCCAATGGAAATTCGGTCGATGTAGGGTGGATGTTGAGCATGCGTAGTCGGAAATTGCAAGCAATTCTCTGCGCTGACTGGGGTGCATTTTGGTTGAGATAATCGGCGACATGCTGCAGGATGCGTTTTAGGCAAGGTAGTTGCTCAAATCCAGCAAACATGGTGAAGAATCTCTCTGCTAGTGCAGCATCCTTGAACTGCTGCATGGCGGCATCAAAGACTGCGATTGGGATAGCACCAGTCAGCACCGGCGCCTCAGCGAGATGCTGCAGTGCCACCTCGTCTACTGCGTCTTCTTTTCTTAAAGAGGGGTTCACATCCTCGGCAGTAACGTCTGGCAGTGCAATCATATCACCATCCTCTTCGTCCGCCTCCTGCTTGGTGCGATCAACATCCAGGCCGAGAACCTTCCTTCGTCCTGCGATTTTCGCAATGTATATCGTTTCCAGTTTAGCGTACTCGAGCCACAGCAGCTCAGAATGCTTGCAAAATCGTAGCCCTCGCTGCATATAGCTTCGCGCATCGGTAATGTCGGCTTGGGTTTCCATGAAGTAGCTGGCAGCATAGATCCAGAGCTCGGGCTTGGTGGGATGCAAGCGCACCACGGATGTGAAGATCTCGTTCAATCTCTTGTAGGCCTTGTCTTTGCGCGCAAATTCAATGTACTGCATCCACAAGCCTAAATCTCCCTTGAACTTGCGAGTGCCGCGATTGAAGATGGCATAGATGGATCGTTGGCCACTGCCTTTGTACCGCACACCCATTCTCTTGATGCGCTTGCGTCGCAGAGCGTCAACGTTCTGTTCGAATTCGACATATCGCAGGTAATCGAGGGGAGTAGAGCCACGGGCATTGATGATGTGTTCAAAGTCGGAACGCTTTTTCGCTATGGAACTGATTTCATCCTGCCGACGCCATTAGCAGTGGTTTTGGGTGTAGTTGAAGATGTGAAGTGTGCATACTCGGGTGAAAATCTCTTTGCGCAAAAGCTCGTTGAGTTCGGTAGCAGAATGCTCGAGGTAAAAGCGGGCTTTATCGCTTGGCCCCGCCATATGTTCGGCTGTAGTGTCGGTGGCAGTGGTGCTTTCTGTATGTTGAAATTCCTCGGTAGGTAGTTGCACGCACCAAAATCGACAATGAGAAAGTTCGAAGATCAAAAAAACTGTTTCGAGGCGGCTTGGTCCCGCTCGGGGGAACTAATCATTTGTAGTTAGCGCAGGAACGTAATCGTCAGCTGCTCCCAGATAGTAGGCTAGCCGTTAGTGGTGATTCGTGTTCCGCCCCTCTTACGGCGTATCGTCACTAACAGCTGCGGTACATAAGCCACTCTTCCCGTAGATATAAATATTCGCTGCTGCAAGGTCCAGGGTACAGAACTGAATGTACTAAATACCTATTCAAGTATTGAATCTTTTGGACCTAGCAATCGGGGCCCTCGCCGCTGTGGCTCTCCACTATTTATCTTTTTTCCGGTGTGGCACGGCATTGGCGTCCCGGGTTGGCCGGGACGGCAGCAACCAAGCAGCAACCAAGGTCTTGTGCGTCAATTCGTAGCACAACACATTCCCACCTTCTCTTGCTCCTCCATTCTCTTTTCGCATCCCCCTCCCACCACTCGCTGCTTCATGACAATATACGCGTGAATCCATCCTCCACTCTCTCAGCATGTCGTCCAAATCTGGAGATAGTGACGTCGTCGCGACAGTACGTACAGAGCATCCCTGCGCAGATCAGCATCCGTGTAAACACACGGCCTTTGCTTACAAACTCCCAGCTCAACGCCAAATGGATTTCATGGGCGCATACAGCACTCGCCTACTGTGAGTTTAGCCCCCATCTGCGGACAATTCTGTTCTATTCTGATCCGTTACTCGCATAGGCGCATTCGTCGGTGCTCTTGTGGTCGGCATGTATGTCTACACATGATCACGTCTCTACCTCGCCCATCTAAACGTGTGCAGTTCTCTTCATTACCACAAAATAGTCCAAAATGAGTTTTATGTTAGTAAAACAGTTTCAAAGTAGGCTCGAGGAAATCGGCTGACTCGAATATAGGGATATCCTCAAGAGTGGTTTCCTTCCGTTTCCGCGACCATTGGAGACCGCTATCCCGAGCGCACCGTCTTCCAGCTCTTCATCGCCTTGACGTCCGGTACGATCGCCCTTCCCACTATCTGGAGTACCTGAAGCAGAACACATTAGAGAAGTATTTCTCAGGGATACTAATTTTTCGGGCACAGGTCCACGGTTCGCACTTGTGGGTCTCTGGTACGTCCTCACGCGCAAACCGAATTCGACTCTACCCAAATTCGTCGCCGGAGTAGGCGTTTTCCGGTCATTGACGTGTGGCGGCTGGACATATATTACTTCTACGGATGACCACGACTGGCATGATATTTTCATGATCTCGTACCTGGTAGCAACCATCCCGTGGACTTTTGGTTGCATTGCCCTCAGCCCAAAGAATCCCGTAGCGCTGAAATACCGCAAATATTTCTCGGGAAGCTTCTATGCATTAATCGTGCCTCTCGTGTACTTTTTCATTCAGCACAAGGTTCATCGCGTCGCCGGAGGTGAGTGCTTTGCTTTTCTATGTATTCAGTACAGCTCATTGACCATGCACAGCTTACACCATATACGCTTTCTTTGAATGGTCATTGGTTCTTCTCGATGTAGCGTTCGACGCTGTTACTGTATACGAGTTCCAGCATTTCGAGATTCTCATTAGAGACGTGAAAGGCCTCAGTCGTGGGTATGTACGTCGGTTCCCAGTGTAGATAGTTCAACACTCATTCAATGCAAATGTTTCTTGAGTGTGCCTTTTGACTCACGTTTATCTTGTAGTGCAGGCAAACTGGCCGTGTTCGACGACGTTTTCGCGAAAGAGTACGTTGAAGTACTGATACACTGCTTTTCTATCCTAACACTAGCATAGGAAGAATAGCCCGGTCGGTGCGGTCTTTTCACCCGGTTTCTCGTGGACTGGGCTTTTAGATACGGTAGCCGATGTTTACAACGGAGTAAGGTTTTTTCAGGCCTACTTTTCAAACCATGACTAATTATTTGTTAGTTCGTCTTTTGGTCGATTCTGACGTCTCTAGGCGTTTCTGTTTGGTGTAAGCCCCCCATCATTCTCGATTGCTCTGGCTGACGAATTAGACTTTCCACTATGGCACATGGGTATATCCGGCTATGAAGTGTTAGTGATGACTACCATATCGCCATTCCTTCTCTGGATCGGGCCCTTGCGCCGTTTTATCATCCGACACATTCGCATTTGTCACTTGCTATCCCTCTCGGGTCTTGCCGCCTACCTCATTGAAACCCCAGCAAACCGTGTCTTTTGCGTTGGCTTTGGTGTATGGATGTCCTCTTTATCATGGGCCGCTACTTTCTATGCCGAGCGAGCGCAACCTCATCGTCTCGAGGCGCGCATCTTAGCATTCAGTCTTGGCCTGTTGGCTTCAAGCATTGCCAAATTTGCTTTTTACACGAACAATCCTATCTGGCCTATCATGCATGGCGCAAATGGAGGCTGGAACGGACTCGGACTTACCCTTGCTGTCCTTGCTATATGGAAGTCGACCGGCTCGACTGCAAGCTCTGGCGTTGATCTCCAAGCGCCTGGCCCTACAAGGGGCTCTGCTACACTGACCAGTTTTGGCTTAGGGGGTCTTTTCTTTGCTATGCACTCTCTCCTCTCGGATTCCAGTACGATGATATTCTGGGTTTGGGAGGGCTATCCAGTTCGTGGACCCATTGCAGTTCCCCATGGTGCGGTGACTCTTCTTGCCATGGGATTCGGGCTGTGTATGGGAATTTTGAACCCGGGATTGTCTCGATCGTGGGTGTCGTACGGCGTTGGATCAATTGGAGCAGCCATTCTTACAACAACGAAGCATTGGAGGGGATACTATGGTGCGCTCACTCTGGCCGTGTATGTCATGTCAATTGCCCCAGTGCTTCTCAGCCATGCCGCCCGTCACTCACCAGGTCGTACTTTTGGATTCGGATTCCTCATCTACAACATCCTGGTTCTGGCGCATGTGTGGGTTGTAGCATATGCGTTTGTGCCTGGCGGTCCGATTATGCGTGAGCACACTGACTGGGTCATGACTGCCATGATGCTTTGCATTGGCGCAGGCGTGTTCAGTGTCTCTCTGCAACCCCCCATCTCCCCAACCAAAGAAAAGAGATTTAGCAGGCCGTCTACCAAGCCAAGAAGATATTATCTCTGCGTGCTAGGCTTCCTAGAAGCTCTCGCCATCGCCATCGCCTACCTCCGTTTCCCCTCCTACGACTACACACCCTACCACCCCGAAACCAAATCCATCACGGCCGGAATCTGGACCATCCACTTCAGCCTTGACAACGACATGTGGAGCTCGGAACGGCGCATGCGCGATCTCCTCAAAGACGTCGAACTCGACGTTATCGGCCTCCTCGAATCCGACCTCCAGCGCATCATCATGGGCAACCGCGACACCACGCAATTCCTCGCCGAAGATCTGGGCATGTACGTCGATTTTGGCCCCGGTCCCAACAAGCACACCTGGGGCGCAGCTCTCCTGAGTAAATTCCCAATCGTGAACTCCACGCACCATCTCCTGCCTAGCCCTGTCGGCGAACTCGCGCCCGCTATTGAAGCTACCATCGACGCATACGGGACACTCGTCGACGTGTTCGTATTCCACTCCGGCCAAGAAGAAGATCCCGAAGACCGCCGATTACAATCGCTATACCTCGCGGAACGCATGAAAGCGACCCCGCGACCCGCCATCCTCCTCTCATATCTCGTGATTCAACCCCACGTGGGCAATTACCACACGTATGTTGGTGAAAAGAGCGGGATGCGGGATATCGACCCCACTGATTGGGATCGCTGGTGCGAGTACATTCTGTACAAGGGGATGAAGAGGACGGGGTATGCGCGGGTGTCGAGGCACACCATTACGGATACGGAGCTACAGGTACGTTTTTCCCTTTCTTCCTCTTCCCTATCTCTATTCCCCTAGTCCTCACATGGATCCTGGCTGCTTGGTGGGGATTCCTTTGCAGATTGATAGCTAACTGAATGGGAACAAATAGGTCGGCAAATTCGTCGTCGATCAACCCGAAGGCTCCGACGTCATCATCCCTGAGGAACAGGTTCCGGAAGGGTTGAGGTTCCCGGGTCTGTTGAAGGGGGAAGGAGTTAGGGGTCATCGGTATCATGTTTTTGACGCGCCGAGGTATTATAATTGAGCGGTAAGCAGGAAGGAGGGTTCAATGGGTTTTTAATAGTGTGTGCATGCTGTGCTCTGAGGGAAAGAAGGGTACCGGTCTTCGGAATGGGGTAGGGTATGAAAATATGATATGGATATAATATGTGGTAGCATGGATACCTGGAAGGATACGAATGGTAGGAATTGGACTAGGGCATGATACGGGGGGTTTTTTTTTTCTTCTTCTTTTTTTCTCTCACGTCTAATGTAGGGAGGGAGGTTGATAATGCTGGCGTTCCGAGCTTTTTTCTTTCTTTCTTTTTCCTCGTTTTTAGCCCTTCTTCTCCTCCTCCTCCTTCTTCTCCTTCTTCTTTTCCCTTTTTTTCTGCGTGGGGTGGTGCGATTTTCTCTCTCTCTCTCTCTTTTTTCTTTTTTCTTTTTTTCTCTTCAGTTTGCGCAGGAGCGAAGGGGAGGCAATGAATTAATGAATAAATATTCGAATACATACATACATACATACATACATACATACATACATACACCATAACCTAAGTTAATCTATATCTGCAAATGTAGTGCGTGCAGTACTAATATATAATAAATTTCCTTGCGTTAGTTGGTATCGTGAATTTTTAGGTTTACAAGTACATACATACATATATATGTACGTAGGTATCAATGTACAGGTTAACTTTGTCCTAATGTTCCCCTTTTCATGCTTAGTAAGCATCGCTTTTCGTCTGTCTTGTCGTTAGTTTCATTTAGGGGTGTTCAGTCGGTCTCTCTTTTCTTTTTCTTTTTGTTCAGTGCTCCATGGTTAAAAGGTACCTACATGTACATATATGTGTGTGTGACTAATGAATTTATGATTACATATATTTGTGAGATAGGATCGGCGCTTGTTCCTTTCTTCTAGTGATTTTCCTTTTTTAGCTATGTATAGCAAAAAGCTAACCGCGGACCGTTACATATGGTAAAAAAAACATAGCAAGAATACTCTTAGATATCATTTTAATGCTGTTTTTTGTTCTTTGGGGATGTTCTATTTGAAAAATCCATGTTTTCAACCCCCATTGCATATTTTCCATTTCTCAGACGTCTTCATGACATGGCATCTCAATCGCCATCTTCCTCCTATGCACCCTCCTCCTTCTTCTCCTCAGGCGGCGGCAGCATAACCACATACTCTCTCTCGCTTCCGGCAAATGTCAAGATATCTTTATGCCTCAACTCAAAGTACCGCGACGTCTCAATCCTCTTGCCATTCAACTCGGTCCCATTGCTGCTCTCCAGATCGATAATGTACGGCTTGACTTTTGCATGCTGCTTCTTCACGCCAAACTCGTCCTCGGTGGTCTTGACAATGTTGCGGAACTGGATGACGGCGTGCTGGCCGCTGGAGCTGGGGTGTTCGAGGACGTAGTCGACGACCTCGTGCGAGCGGCCGAAGAGCCAGCAGCTGCGCGTGTGCAGCTCGATGGTGTCGAGCACGTCTTCGCCTTTGAAGACGAAGATGCGCCAGCCGGACGAGGGGGACGGCTTGCGGGCTTCGGGAGGTTCGTGGTATTTTAGAGATATCTTGGTGCCGTCGACTTTGTTAGCGGCTTTGGCGAGCAGACCCGTGGGTTTGAAGTTTGGTTTTTCGAGGGTTGGTGGGGCGCCACCGTATTTGCTCGGGGCAACTTTGGAGTTGTCGGTGCCGCGGAAGGAGAGTTCTTGAGACGGGAGGGGTGCTTTGGCACGCCGGTGGGGGGATGGGGAGCGGGTACGTTTGTTTCGTTTACGTGGTGGGGAGGGGGATCTTGATGAAGAAGAGGAGCGGTTGCGACGGCGACGATCGTGGTCGCGGTCGTTGCGGTCACGGTAAGATCTTCCGTTTGAACGAGAACGATGGCGGCGGCGATCTCTTGAGCGGTCTCGTCTGCTGTGCCTGTGGTCTTCGCGAGAACGATCGCGCTTCCTATCATGTGTGCCTTCTCTGGAGCGCTCCCGCTTCTTCTCCCTTGACCTGTCCCGCCGTCTATCTCTTGAGCGATCCCGTTTGTTCTCTATTGACCGATCGCGCCGCCTGTCTTTGTCTCTAGAGCGGTCGCGCCGTCTATTATCCTCGGATCTATCACGCTTTCTCTCGGATGATGGATGGCGGCGTCTCTCTCTTGATCTCTCGCGCCTTCGGTCGGTGGATCTGTCGCGCCGTCTGTCTCTCGATGGGTCGCGTCGTTTCTCTTCGGTGCGGTCCCGGGGTTTTCGGTATGGCTCCGGTGAAAGGTCGCGATCGGGAGGGGCTGAGGTGGATGCCGCTCCAAAATTCTCCGACTTGCGACTCTTGGGGCTGTCTTGAGGCTGCTCCTTCTCCACCGTTTCTCGTGGCCTTGTTGGAACCGGAGATGTGCTCTTGCTCATCTTTCTCGCCTTGCGCGGTGGCGAGAGACTGTTTGCCTGGCGTCGCGCAGGCATGTCCTTCTTCCATGGTGCAGCATTGTCAGGGTGGGCGGACGGGGGACGGCTTTGCTGGGGGCGATTCATTTCTTCTGTGAGTGCACGCCTCGCGCTCCATGGCGATAGCTCTCGGAGCGGACGGTCGTGTGTTTCATGTGCCATGGCCGGATGCAAGGTGTGGTGGACAATGGGGGAAAGGTGCACAGTCAGCCGTGGCAGTGCTATAGCACAAGAAATGTAGAATTGATGGCATGCATATGTCTGTGAAGATGCAGACTGTTCACAGAGGTTGCGGCGCAGTCGTGCGGTGATGAGGTTGGAGGGCTTTTTTTGGACAGGGCTAGTTAGGGCTAGGCACTAGCCAGGACTAGGGCAGGGCAGGCACTACCGGGGTGGGCGGTGGCTGCCTGGCCCCGACCGTTGGCTGTACTGTAACTAGGCCTGTAGCGTGGGGAACAGCGCTTCTGCACTGCACTGCCCAACGCCCGTCTGATTGGCCCGCCTGGCTGCGAAACAAATCGTCTCACCTCGTTCGGGACTGCCGTTTCCATCCACCATCAGAACGCACCCTCAGCTCAGTTAGCCTCTGCTATGTTTGATCGCCTTTTCTAGCCCCCCGTCAGCCTAGTAAGCGGCCGCGCCTTGTATAGCACATCGTCGCAACCCTTTGCCATTGGATCTTCAGGCGTTTGGCGCCAGATACCTAGGGGTGCAACCAGCAGCCAGCCCCCAATGGCTGCCGCTCCTGTCCATAGCCCGTCACTTTCAAAGCTTCTAAAGTCCCCCATCCCTAACTCATGCCCTTCTCAAACGTGTTTCTTTCTCTTCGTCCGGTGCTTCCAAACTCTGGCCTAATGTTTCCTCCATTTCCCCTGGCACCAACGTAGCCCTCGCCCTAGGCTTCACCTTTCTTTGCCTTGACCCAACATGAGTACAAAGAACCGATGGCCGTCCTGGTCAAAGGGACTCTGGTCTCCCTCCGAACCAGAGCCATGCTATCGAGTGGGAGGTCTAGTGCCCATTGATATGACTATGCCGGCCGATGATGACAACAGAGCGGCCGCACAAGTCATGCCAGCCGGTCCCGGTCCTGTTCACACAAAGGTACGATTTAACTTTGCAGAATATCTGGCAAGTCAGCGTGTGCGCTGTCAAAATACAGGGGTCAATTGGGGCGTATGCGTTGACGTGGTTGTGCATCACGCATCCAAGAGAGATCCCACGAGCGTTGTCAAAAGCAAGAGCAGGGGGGTTGCAGTATGTGGTGATGATTCATTGGCTGATGTTTCAACAGAGCACTTCTGAACATGAACGTAGACGACGTCCCAACCTCACCATTATTACTCCGAGCTCCGGAAGCAACACCATCACTTACCAGAACACTGCATCTACCCCACATTCTGCCATTCCCGTCCAGTCGGCATCCAATCTGTTGTCACTTTTCAATGCAAAGCTGCGTTCTCCCATTGTTAGTCCCACGGTACATCCTGGATCCTATCTACTAGATAAACCCCTTCCCAGTCAGCCACGTTCCGACAGCCTTCCAGCGACACCAGAGCCTGTCGAACTGCCCGGATCCATTCTCCTTGAAAATCAGGGTTTCCCTTCTCCACCCCCAGTTTCGGGCTGGGCACCCTCTCTCACCATGAGGTCTGCTCGTAGTGGTAACTCTCTTAGCCCTGTTGCTAGACCAGGTCCGCCCAAAAGGCCACAGCATAAGAAAAGCTTGAGTGAGACGAGTTTACAAACCAGTCGTTCCAGGCCGCATCCAGGCCCTATCGCTTCAGCATCATCTACCGATAGATCCACCGACAGTAGAATCCCGACATGCTCTGAATCGACCATTGAAGATTACAAGAGTAGTTCTGATACCGTCAAGGCTCATGTTGGCTTGGACGCTCTACTGAGGCCATCGCCGTTGATGGTACAAGGAAAGACAAGGAGGAAGAGCGGCGAAGGAACATCAAAGAATCCTCTATATCGAGTAAGTCCTGTTTGTCTGTACCATCATGTTCGCTGCTGCCCACAACCCCAACATGTTGAAATAAGGTCAATTCTTGCATTGGAAACGTCTATTGCTGGATTGTTTGTTACTGTTTCACAATCCCACCACCATGATACCCGTTCGTTCTCTGGTTGAATCACGAGCTGCCATAATATGTCTACCCTGTGCCTATTGCTCCTGTTTCCTAGTGCTGTATGAAGGCTGAAAAGGCGATGAGGATGTACTGGAGATTGCATCTGGCCTTCAATTCGTGCATTAGTGGATACAGACAGACGCTTGTTCAGTTTCGCTGTAGCTTTGTACCCTGATGTTGAAGACAAGGTTGTGGAACAAACGCTAATGTTAAATTCGGTAGCCTGGTGCTTCAAACACAGATGCAAATCCGACAAACTCTACGCCAATCAATCAGATCGACGAGCTCAAGGCGACCATCACAGCGCAGGATCAAACCATCTCAACGCTACAAGCTCAATTTGCAAGCCTGCGGGGCTCCCACGAGGCGCACGTTGCCAGTCTTGTGGCAGCGCACTCGGCCGAGATTTCGTCGCTGAGGAATTATACTAGAGCGCTCGAGGAGCAGCAAAAACAGAGAACGCTCCATCATGGTAAGTGATGCCTGATTCCCCCCCTCCGCCCTCTGGCTGTTTTGCCTGCTGTCGTTGTCGTCACTCCTACCACGCCTACCACGCCTGCCTCACTTACCACATTCGCACCTGCCCGTTTGATGGTCCCCACGACCGCCCAATCACTATCGCTGACTTTTGCCTAGCCTCCAGCAACCACTTGCTGTTCCTCTTAGACACGACCGACCCGCCCTCTGTTGCACGAGAACATTCGCGAGCCTCGACCAGCAGTGCGTCGGCCACTTCTTATCGCTCTTTTGAAACCGCCCTCGAGCAACAAACACGTGCAACCCCGCGACGCCCGCGCGACGCCCCCGAGATGGAGCGCTTCAAACGGAAGTTAAGTGCAACCCGACGCGTGCAACCCGCTTCTAGCCGCAATCTATCTCGAGAGTCAAGCCTTCAAGAATCAAGCCCTGCCCAAGAGTCGAATGAGAAAGCCGTCGAAACACAACTTGAGCGTGTTATGCAGAATCTCAAAGCGACCAAGGCCTCCGAGGAAAAATACATGGGCTTGCTCGAGGATGCGGAGCGCACTTGTACCGAGTACAAGAAAAAGGCAAGCAAAACTGAGCAATTGGAGAAGAATATTGTCGCTCTGCAGAATACCGTGGATCACCTCGAGTATCGTTTGGAGCTTACTAACGTAGAAAAGGTGGATTTAGCAGAGAAGTTACATAATGTGCAGACAAAGAGTTCACCATTTGACGTCAAGTTGCTGTCGTCGATTATGGACAATCGCGAAAGCGTGGATACTGTCTTCACAGATCGTTCCCCCATCACACAGAACGAAGTTTCAGAGATGCGGACGGCTCTTGCTACGTTTATTGATCATGTCGAACGATTGCAGGATCAGATTCGGGAAAAGGACACCCACATCACCGAGCTTAATGCCAAGCTTGCACGAATGACCACAAATTACCACGAACTGGTTTCAGAGCACCAAAAATTGAGTCTTCAATCGGATATCCAAGGCCAACTGCTCCACAAAACAAAGCAGCATGAAATTCACATCGAGGAGTTACGGTCCATGATACTTAAACGTGAAGCCATTATCGGGGAAAGGACCAAAGCCCTGGAGAAAACCGAAAGGCAGCTTGAATGCCACAAATCGCTCCTCGAAGCAGAGGTCAGGCGACATGCCGCCCTCAAACTATCAGGCGATGGGGAGGACGATACGCTTCCTGATCCAACTTCGCTTACTTCAAAGGAGGACATTGATCGCTGGGTTGATAGACTTCAAGCTCAGTTGAAGGCAAAGAGAGCAAAGAAAGACGGCGAAGCAATCACCAACAGCCTCGAGGATACAGTGCGAGATCTACGAAAAGAGATCGAGTTCTACGTCCGTGAGATCATCTATTATAAGCTGGACGTGCGCGGTTACAAACATGATATCAGGAAATTGAAGAGGCTTGCGGGTTTTTCGAGCCGAAGCAGTCGTTCTGGAGGCGACGTCGAATCACCAGCTTCGCCACTCGCGCCCACGCCCCATTCACCCGTTCGGACACACTATCCAGCCAGTGTGCCTGATGGTGAGGTCCAAACATCTTTACCCCCAATTCTCGCAGACCCGACATCTATTCATATGCCAATGGAGCACCCCGTTACCCCAGCGCAGTCCCCTGAAGGCGAAGGCAATGCACCCAGGGCATTCGGAAAGAATCCTCTAAATTTTAACCTTAGGAGGCCAATGACTCCACCCAACGTAAACAGTTTTAGCGAAAACACCGACCCAGGTATTTCTCCCCGAAGCAACAAGAAGCTTTCACCTGAGCGCAGGAAGCCTACTCCACCATCTCCAAACCAGGAGAAGTTTGGAGACTTGGCCACAAACTTTCCGCTAAGCACCCCTGCCTCTCCTAAGAGACATACGGTGGAGATGAAACAGGATACCGGATCGAATGAGGTTTCTGATGGACATCAGGTCAGGGAGAAAACGATTCCTGAACGGCCGCCTCGACCACAACTAGGTTTGTTTGAATCGCCCATTGGAAAGGGCACCACAACAGCTGCAGGTGCCAACGCTCCCCGCAAAGATATAATGGCCGAAGCAATGCAACAGGCTCCGGAGCTGCCCCGTCCCTCTAACACTTCTCGACCTTCGACCTCTTGCACAACCAAACGCGAGTTCCATCGCGCCAATAATTCAACACCAGCCCCTTCCAATCTTGCTGCAAAACGGCCCAACACGTCTTCCGGCTTCAGCGCGTTCTCAGCTGGCACTACTACACTATCGCATTCAACCTCCTGCTCTACAAATCGAAATGTTAAAACCATCTCGCCTATGTTGCGGATTGGCGTCGGTGGAACAATGGCGAGCACGACTCCTACAGACAGTCCTGTGTCACCTACCTCGTACTTTCCCCCTACCGTATCATCCTCTCCACCTTCGCGCAATGCCAGCGTTGGTTCCAATAACAGCAGTAAATTAGAAAGGACATTTTCGTTTAGCTCCCCTACTTCAGCGTCATCTTCGCGCTCTCGAAACAATGCAGCAGCAACGCAGACCAGTAGCTCTTCTTCTACCCTCAGACAAGCGATGAATTTGCCGGCGAAGCTGGATTTCATGAAGGGAAAAGGAAGACCGATGAAGGATAGCATTGGACCTCCAATGCTGTTGGCGAGTCCCTTTGATATCGATCGGTCGAGTAGTACTGGGGAAGCAGCAGTGGAAGGTGCAGAGGGTGATATCGGAAAGGCTGTTTAGCGCAGATGCATCCTTTTGCATCTATTATTTTCCTTCATTTTTCCTTCCAGTTGGCTTTTTCTCTTCTTTCCGGCTCAGGCTTTCTATGGGGTATTGCATTGCATGACAGGAGATGGCGTCTGTGGTTGGGTTTTTCCTTCGTTTTCCCCTTCTCTCCTTTTCTTCTTCCTCTAGTTTAATATTGTTTTTCCTTTTCTCGAAGGCTGTGCATGGAAGGTAAGAACCTTGGCCATTCCTATGAGTAGGGATGAGTTCACAGCCTCTCGGGTGTTCCTTCACTATGTCCTTGCCCATCTAGACGGTTGGCTAATTGCATGTCCCGGGCGACGATTACGACGATTACGAAGACAATGATGATGAACAAAGTACTGGAGGCATTCTATGAGCAGGATCGGGTTTGATTTTCCCCACCACCTTCTCTGAGGAGGGTGGCTTGGTCCGTCTCTTTGTGATGGATATGTGGATGTATTTTGCTTAGTTCACTTATGGATGGTTGGAATACATGGATTGTGCCCTAATGAGTGGGACGAGCATTTTTCTCTTTCTTGTTTTTTCGATTTCCCAGAGATTGTTTTACTAGCTTGGGGTAGAAAGGGGTAGGGGGTGAGCTTTCGATGTATAAATACACGGCAGAGTGGGCATGCATAGCTCGAATACGAATAATGAAATTTTGATCACCCAACAATCTTCAAACATGCAAGTCAAATGCCAATAATCATCAAAGCTAACAATGTATTCCATCTACCCGGAAAGAACAAACAAAAAATATTCACCCAAGGAACTTCCTCACGCGTCTCCCGACCCCCAAATACCCCATCCCCTCCACCACACTCCTCTTCTCCACCCACGGCTGCCCACCCCCACCCATCACCAGCCCATCCATGACAACCTCGTCTCTCGCACCCTCCTCGCTCCCCAACACCTCCATCACCCTCCTCTTCCTCGCCTCAAACGCCTTGTGCGCATCCTCGACGTACGCCCAGGCCGGGACATCGCAGCACCCGCCCACCAAAATCGTAGTTTCTGGCTCCAGACCCGCAAGCAGCGAGTCGTGTGTAGAGGGCACGAGCACGTTGACGAGATGGTTCTCGAAGTCGAAGGAGTGGATGAGGGCTGTGCAGATCGGCTTTGTCGACGCGGGGAGGGGCGTGGGCGGGAGGTGCGTTACCGACGAAGTCGGGAAGTATGGGATTTGGGTCCTTGGGGCTCTGTCCGCGGCAAAGGAGATGGAGGAGGTGTTTGTGGAAATGATGTAGATGATGGATCCGTTTAATGTCGTCGTGAATTGAGTCGGTGATGGTGGGTCCGGGGCGAAAAGGAGGAAGGCTTGGAAGTCTTGGGTTCGTGTTGTCGACGACTCGGAGTAGGAGAATTGCCAGGGGGTGAGTGTCGTGGTAAGGGGGTGTGGGTTCCAGGATGGCAGTGTGGAGATTTCAGGTGCTGGGTCGGGGCTGCAGAGGTGGAAGTACGATTGCATGTGCATGGCGCTGAGCTCGGCGTCTGTTCGTGAGGGGGGCAGGAGCGGTGGTTGCGCGGGGAGTTCGTGGAGGGTGCTGTTTTGCTTGGTGGAGAGCGTGAGGAGCGTGTGTAGCTTCTCGGCGGCGTCGGTGTCGATGGCGCTTGTGTTGCCTAGGTGGATTGTGTTGTTTGGTTTGAGGATTGGGAGGAGGGTTTCTAGCAGGTGGAAGTGCGTCGTGTAGAGCTGGGACGGGGTGTTGATGATGAGGGGGAGGGTGGGGTTCTGGGAACGCAGGCTGCGGTAGGTTTGGATGAGGTGCGAGACGCACGAGGTGAAGTACTCTTCGTAGTCTGATAGTCCGTGGGTGGGGATGGCGTGGGCGGCGATTATTTCGTTTTTGTCGGGGTTTGAGGGGATGGGGGCTGGGTGGGTGAAGGAGGGCCCGAGAGTGACTTCGCGTATATGACTGAGAGAGATTTGGCCTTGAGGGGTGTATTCTGGCTTGGTAAAGTCGAGATCGAGATAGCAAACTGACGGAACGGCTTTTGCGGTCTTTCCGAAACCACTAAGGTAGCGGTTCAATAACCTTTTGGTAAATGTCGATTTACCAGTCAGGGAAGAACCGACGACTAGAGTGGTGGATTGGGTGCCAGAGATGTCTTCGATGGTGCGGATCCATTCTTCTGGGGCATTTTCGGGTGTCAAATCACGCTTCAGAGGATCCGAATCTGATTCCTGGATCTGTAAAACGCGTCAGTCTATACTCCATATGAGATTGGTGAGAACATCGCTAATACTTACAAAGTCGAATGATCTCCCTTTGTCCTTCTTGGTGGCCCAAATTCTACCAAATAGGGGGCCTATGGCTTCGAAAAGCGCCGAATCCTCACAACTTGAGATCTGTACATGGCTGGTGCGATCCAAACCTCTAATTTTCGTGATGGGATGCGTAGACGGGACGTACGCCCTGAAACTCTTCGCCGTATCTCCTGGCCGAGGGACAGCACCTATGTTGGCGCCATTGATATTCACGGCGCCTTTTAGGACTTTGAGATCAAAACAGCCGACGAACGAGACAGTCTGATGCTTCTCAAGGATAACTGTAAGTTCAGAGGCTGTGTCGGATAGGACATTTTCGGGTGTTTTGCGCCATGTGCAGAGTTTAAAATTTTGATGCACATGAGGGATGGGAAGTTCCTCTTCTTCTAGTTCAGATTCCGAAAAGTCGGACGTCGCTTCCACGATAGGGCTCGTGGCTGGATCTTGAACCTCCTCATTGGTAGTGGCATTTTGAGATTGGAGTTTTGCTTCTAATTGAAGACGTGCTGCTGCTATTGCACTTATTGGTTTGGCAGGGGTCGCTGGAGCTGTACGCGGAAGTTAGATATTGCTTCAATCTATGGGTGAACATCAATATTACTCTTAATTGACTCTTCAACAACAGTATAATTCAATCTTTTCCTTTTCCCGGTCATTTTGTATTGGTCGATTATCGGATGGTGACCGACGCCCATGATCAATTCGACGTTCACTATTTTGCTAGCGCCACTTAAAGTGGTTTAGCGTGTGTAAAGCGGTCAGTGGAACCGCGGCAGAACTTTTACTCCGCCAAAAAAGTTCGCGACAAGCTATCAATTGTCTGTGCGAGTATACATGTACAAATACCACACACCATGAGCAAGCCTCGAAAGACACCGATTCCTCTTCCAGGGTCTGCGCCGAAAAAGGCAGCGATACCACCACCAAAAAGCACATTGAGTCAGGAATTTGTGGGCAGCAGCGACGATTCCTCAAGCGAGACAGAAGCACGGCCTCAAAAAAAGACGCCCGTACAAATTGCGGTACACAGGCCTAAAGGCGGCGAAAAAGCGAAAGAAAATAAAAAGCCAAAGAAGGGAAAAGAAGAGCCTGCGAAAAGCTCAGCAAAATCGAAACCTTCACCCAAAAAACCGGCACCCACGAAGATCACTGCAGAAGAAGATGGTACTACAACTTCGAGTAGCTCGGAGGAAAGCGAGGATGAACCGGAGACGGATATAAGAAAAGCGCAAACGCGAGAGAAGGCAAAGGAGAAAAAGAAAGCCGCAAGCACAAGCTCCAGCGATGTCAGTTCGGACTCTAGTGACGAGTCTGAAGAGGAGGCTCCCCCGAAAGCTGCACCCGTGTATGTGCATGAGGTCTCAATTGATTGACTATACATGCTTATATACTCTACAGACAATCCCAGACGACTCCAACGAATACACATAACGTGGATTTAGTAGCAGCGCGACCGTACGTTCCGCCGAAAGACTTTGTTCCTGCAAGCACCAATCGAGCCGCATCTTCGCCATCTACCGCAGTCTTAGACAATCTTCAAGGCAAGCAGATCTGGCACATAACCGCGCCTGCGAACATATCACTCAAAGACCTCAAGCAGCTGGCAATGGAACAAGCCACGGAAGGCGAAGCTATCTTGAAGCACAAAAATGCAAGCTACGGGTTTTTGGACGTCGCAAAGGAGGACAGCGGTTCTCAGGAAGTCATCGTTCCACGCCAGAATGGGTACAAAGCAGCTTCTTCGCGAATATCGCACACATTCCACCTCCGCGAAATCGTCGACCTTCCAAGTTCAGTCCAAGCGGATCTAAACACGGGATCCGAGGCTGCGGCATCTATTACACAATCTACTATCCGTGCTCCGCCACGTCAGGTGAAAGGGCTTAAGATGCGATTCTTCCCTTCCGGAGTGACGAACCAGACACCGGTGACCCTAGGATCATCAGACGACGAGGAAGATGACAGGCCAGCGCCAACTGCAGGTTTAGGGGTGCCCAACGGTATACATCTACCTGTACGATCAGAGAAGCGAAAACACGGGGATCTGCATGAAGATGAGAGAGTGGAATCTCCGGCGAAGAAGCACAAGAAACATCGGACTCCTGAGGAATTAAAGAAGAGGGAGGAGAAAAGGGCGAAGAAGGAGAAGAAGCGAGCAAAGGCAAAGTCTTGAGTTTTCAATTGGAGGTCGAGCATGTTTGGATGCATTTGGCGTTTGAAAGGTTTTGGGGAGACGGTCTCAGCATCTTGTACTTGTCTTGAGTGTGTGTTGATAACTACAATGCTAAACGGAATGCAATGTAAATGATACCTCAACAATTACACTGTTCAGGGGAGGCTTGTGAAGTGGATTCATACATACCTGTCAACGTTTCTGATGATGTTAGACTTTTGAGTTAAATGGCACGAAATATCAAAATAGCACAAAAGTTATTGCTGGCGAAGCCTGACCGAGCTACACGTCAATGCCACTTAGTTATCCACAAAAATATCCACTGGCGAAGCGTGGCCCGTGAAGTTCTGTAGCTAGTCTAGACGTCCACGCTTCGTCCCTCTGACGACAAAATGCACGGGCCACTAAAACACGCGGCACCCCTGCATAGGAAGCGCGTTGCTGGCACGGTGAGGGCTGGACAGCATCAAACAGCACTGCTTCCCAGTCACAACCATTGTCCCCAGATTTTCGAACATGTTGATGAGCAGTCCAGAGCACTCCCAGCCTTCCTGCGACTGCCACACACGTCACGCGCCGACCTGTACTTGAAATTGAGCCATGACGGCGTCTCTCAACACTCCTGGCTCAACCTCCAATGCGCCGCAAACAAATACTCCGGAACCCGCCCTCCCCTCGCCTGCCCTGACGCCGGCTGCGTTGACAAACGACATGTCCCATGACATATCGGACGCTGAAGACGTACGAGCCTTTGATATGCCTGACTCGGACTTGCCTCCGCTACCACAAGATGATGACGACAGCTTTCTGCAAGCAAATTTCGAAGACAGCCATGTACCTGGCAACCAAAGCGCCCTCATGGACCGCGAAATGAAGCGACAGCTGCAGGATATAGAATCCAGTTTCTTGCCCGAAGCCTCTGTGCAGGCAGAGATGATTCCACCTCCGCCGACAGGCGCCGATGATACCTTTTTATTCGGTGGTTCACCTGGCCATTCCCGAACAGCATCCCAAGTGGTCGAGCCAGCGCAGTCTATCAGAGAGATGCACGACGAAAGCTCCTTATTATCGATAGACGAACCACCAACGCCCGCCGATGCATACAAGACGCCTGCAGCGAGGCGGCTAGACAGCGACCTAGATGATTCGGTGGATACTACAACGTCAACATCGGATGCTGCGCTTTCTTCTCCTTCTGCACGAGCAGCACAGCGAAATCTGACGCGTGCTGCCCCGGAACACGGACCCAGAATACCGTCGCCTGGACAGGATACAGCAAGCGAAAGACAGGCAGAAAAAGATGACCGCCGGCCTACATCTAGCGCCTCAACAGTAAAAGCGCCTGAATTTGGGCCTACGGAAGATCACTCCTCGTTTACTGACGACCATGAATTGAGTGTGGAAGAAATCAGTATCCCAGTGCCACCCATTCCTACAGCAGCGAAAAAACGGCCTAGCTTCTTGCAAAGCCGAATCTCGAGCCACCGATCATCCGTTTCTTCCCTCACGAACCATTCAGAAGCATCCGGAGATGGCACGAGTACAGCTAGTTTGGGCGCGGATTATGCTCTGCAGAGCGGCGGAGCAGCGCCTAGATCAAGCGATCAGCATAGGACGAGTATCGCGCTCTCTAGACTACCTAGCCTTGGTAGCATCACATCGTCTGTTTCAGGGTACAGTGACTCTAATCCCTGGGACAAAACGAGAAGCATCAGTGCCAATTCGCTATCCGGGTTACTGCACCCCGATAACAACCTCGAGCGTCTCGAGGAAGAAGGTCCCAACTCTGCCACGCCTCCTCAGACACCACGGGCGCCTATCGTGAAGCTGACTGCACCAACTGATACCGTCATTACTAGGCATGTGAGGGATATCCAAGTGCCAGACACCGTTGCACGACAATTTCGTGAGAAGCATGGAAAATCTCCCGAGAGACGGCATATGGCTACGCCATTCACACGCAGCAAACACAATTTGACCCTTAAAGAGCAGAACAGCAAAATCGATAAATTGAGCAAGGAGAATTTCGACTTGAAGCTCAAGATCCACTTCCTGGACCAGGCGCTGCAAGACCGATCGGATGAGAATGTCAAAGAGATGATCAATAAGAATGTCCAGCTCCAGACCGACCTCGCTAACGAGAAGAAAGATAATCTGACTCTTCGCAAAAAAGTGCGTGATCTTGAAAGACGCCTCAAAGCGGTAGAAGACGGAGACACTGCTAAATCGCCGTCGAGCGTCTCTGAGGATGAGATTAGCAATGATTCAGAGAAGCAAGCTGCTTTTGAGGAAATCGAATTTCTTAGAGAACGCTTGGAGAGCACAGAGACGACGGTAGAACAGTGGAAAGAAGCTGCTTTGCAGAAAGAGGCAGATAACAGGCGCTTGGTGGATTATGTCCGGAATATGAATGGAAAAGGCTCCTCGGACGAGTCTGCTGGCGTTAATGAAGCAATGAATATGTGGAAAGAAGATTTTGAGAATGAGATGGCACGACGCGAAGAAGCAGAAGCTCGGTGCGAGCAAGCTGAAAGTGAGCGAGATCTACTTCGGGAAGAGATTCAACGACTGCGAGAGATTGGCAGTCAATCCTCACAATACTTGACGACCAACAGCCATGTCAAAAACGTCTACAACAGTCGACGAAACTATACCACCTTCACTGCACCGTCAAATTCCGGGTCCGATGTCAATGACCAGCCTCCTCCTTCCTTGACGATTACCGGTTCTAGCGGTACTCTTGTCGAGCAACTGCAATCGAATAACGAGAGGCTACAGAGGGATCTGCATGCACAAGCTTCCATGCTCACTTCACGAAGTCGGGAAAATGTTCGCTTGCGTGAAGAAAACGAAGGCCTAAAGCTTACTCTCAGAAGGGGTGACGTTGGATCTATCGCTGGTGACAGTATCCTGGAGCGTTCGATATCACGCAATCATCAGCGGTCCGTATCACGTGCTAGTGGAGCCACACGGGCAACACAGGGTAGTGATCCTGAGCGCAATCGGGGACGCGAAGATCTCGAAGTGAAATGCGCTGCGCTTCGCGATGAACTCTCTCAGGCCAAATTGCAATACAAAGAGCTTGACGACCAGTTGAACGGACATCTCGATCTTCTCGAGCAAGCGGAAAGCAAAATCATGGTCCTGCAGCAAGACAACGAAGCGCAGGCCGAGGATCTACAGGCCTTATCTCTTGAACGAGACGAAATCCTGGAAAATCTGCAGGAGAAAGAGCAGGAATGCGAGGAGATCCGGCAGCAAGCTCTTGAGACAATTCAGCGACTTGAAGCGGACATCGAGCAGAAAGAACAGGAGGCAAACCGTCTCCTCACTGAGATAGAGAATGCCAATGAAGACTTTAATGCGCTTCAGCAAGAGATGAAGAACGTGAGTGAGAGTTTGCTACAGTTGGAGGACGACCGTGACGCAAACCTGCGAAAGATTCAAAACCTTGAGTCTGAGATAGAAGATGCGAACCAAGAGCTCAGTCGACAAGACAAGCTGCTTTCGGAGGAAAGATCGAAGAACGAGAAGCTCGATATTCAGCTTGAGTCATGCCAAGGAGAAATCGACTTTCTGCGTGAAGAGCAAGAAAGTGACAAGATCAAGATCGGAGAACTCGAATCATCCCTCAATACCGCCCATATCACTATCCAAGATGAGAAAGAAGCGTACCGTGATCTCGAGGAGCGTGTCAACGAAGAACGACGTCAACGAGATGCTCTTGAAAGCCAAGAAAAAGAAGAAGTGGAGAAGGTCGTCGCCGATCTCAATTCACGATTGGCGAAGCTCAAAGAGGAGAATAGGAAGTTGCGACAAAGTCTCTCGGGCAAAGAAGTCGAAGCTACTCAATGGAAGCAGCGACTGGATGAACTCGAGAACAATCTCCGTGAAGCCTTGGGCAATCTCAACGGCACGCGAGCCAGCCTTCTGAAGGTACCCGACACCAACTCTGCATCTACAAAACATATTTTTGACGCCATTGTTCAGGATGTACACAAGCTCCAGCGCGATCTCGACGCCAATATGCAAGAGCTCGATAACGTAAAACAGGATCTCGCAGAGAAAGACAGAACTCTCCGTAGCCGTGATGCTCTTCTCGAAAGCACCGGCATGGAGAACCGAAAGCTCGCAGACATGCTTGAGCGCGAGCGTCAAAATCGTCGTCAGGAACAGGCTACATTTGAGACTACCAAGCGAAGCCACCAGTCCGTTACAAGGACCATCCAGCAGCACGAAACCAGGGTTTTGGAGCTTGAGACGCTTCGTAGCCAAGACCGCCAAAAGCTTCATAACCTTGAGAAGCAATATCGTGAACAGCTCACGGAGCGCAGCAATCTACTGTACGCTCTATGGAATCGCCTTTCCACTCTCTGTGGTACTGAATGGTCTCGTGGCCATGCACTAATCAATGGCGAACTCCCATCCATGGAGCTCATCTCCAAGCACTTCACAGGTTTCAGCAAGAACATTATTCTGGCTGTGAAGACTGTGGAAGGTATAATTGGTGGCTTCCGCACACGCATTCGGCAGCTAGAAAAGGATCTGGTTCGCGATTATCAAACACTGGAACATTCTCTCGATGTTCGTATCAAACGTCTTGACCAGGTCGAAAAGATGGTGAGAGCCCAGAAGGATTCCATTGGACGGGTCAGCACAGTCCGTGGTGGTATAGTTGAACTCAACACTACTGAGTTGAACAAGCTCCGCACTGAGAACAAGACGCTGCGCACAGAAGTCCAGACTTTGCGCGCCATAACAGCAACAGGCCTAACGGTAGACAACTCGCGGTCAGCCTCGCGGGCTGGCTCGCCGACCGCTTCAAAGCGTGCAAGTATGGCACAAACGCTTCTCCGCCACCACTCTACCTCAGCCGTGGAAGCCGCGCCATCCCAGCCGGATCATCCGTACCCTCCAGCTGGCACTTTACAGCCCAGCGAGCAGAAATGGATTCATCGTCTCAAAGAACTGGAGAGAAGACTCAAAGCTGAAAGAGAGGCTAGATTGCTAGATCGAAGCGGGGCACGCAAGAGGTTGGAGCAAAAGACCGAAGAGAATGCAGATCTGAGGGCGATGCTCGAAAGAGAAAGAGAGCGAAAGGGTCTTGATGACAGCAGCAGTATGATTCGTTCCGGATCAGGCAATCGAAGTGGAAGAGCCAGTCGCGGCGGTGTTGAGGGCGAAGATGTGTATTAGTACGTCGGTTCTGTTTTTGGCGTTTTTTCTTTTTCCTGCTTCTTTTCGTTGAACATGGCTCGATATATCACCTACTCTTCTCTGCTGGCAACACATGTCTTATTACAGTATTTTTACTTTGAACACGCTGGCGGTCGTAAACGGCGCTTCGGGGTTCCACAGAGTGCGCGTTTTCTCGAATAGGAAAAGCAGCGCATTTTCCGGTATATTTAGGTAATAGTTATGATGTGAATGATAATTATCAGGAATTCCACCATCGATCGGTTCTGTTTGTAATGTGTTGTGAGTCGATGTTCGTTTGGGCAGGGTCATCTCCCTCTTTCCTCACTTCTAGTCTCTTATCGACTCAGGACTCCAAAGTCTCAGGCGCCTCCTCCTACTCCTCCTCCTATTCCTCCTACTCCTCCTATTCCTCCTACTCCTCCTATTCCTCCTACTCCTCCTATTCCTCCTACTCCTACTCCTACTACTACTCCTCCTCAATACATCAGACTATGCAATCTCATCTTCACTCCTCTTTGTTCCATGTCAAACAGCGAAATATTTGAATTCAACCAAAGAAGCATTTTCTTTTACCTTGCCACTCGACTTGGTCTCTTCTGACGTCAATTAATTACAGATCACACCGCTGGTTCCATATCTGGCAGTAAGTCTTGACTGCACGTAATTCTCAAAACGCTCCACTATTTCACCTTCACTCTATGCAGTTCCGCTTTCACTCCACCACGGACACTCGCTTCCCTCGTGTTTTCCTTCTTCTACTGTTTCCTACACTGTTGCGCATTTATTCCTGTGATCACCTCCCTCTCTGCGTGTCCCATGTTGTCCTGGCTGTTGAGGCTATTCAACATGGCGCCCCCACTTACGTATGCTCCTCAGGAGTCTTCTCGTCAACGCCGACTTAGGACTGCATCCACATCGTCTTCACGTCAGTCACGTCGCGAAGAGGAGCATCAGCACTCCCGGAGTTATCTCCCCCACTTTATCCCCCACCGGCTACTCGGTCTTGAAAGGATACGAGAGCGAACACGCATCATCGGAGACACACTTCATCCAGATCGCCCAGATTCACCTGATTCCAGCGACTGGGAATACAGTCGGTTGAAGGAGAAAAGTTCAATCATGCCGACCACGAGAAAACAAACAGCATCTACATCCACCCCAAAGAAATCCCCCGGAGCAAAGATAACAGTAACGGCGAAAAAACGGCCTCTATCGCGTAACTCCAGAGAGAAATGTCCCGCAAAATCACGGAAAAGGGAATCGTGTGATACAGCATCGTCGGTTGTATCCAACATGGTGGCCCTAATGGAAGGAAACAAGGCTACGAACACGATTTCGATTAAAAAGGAAGGGCAAGATGATACAGTAATTACGAGTACATGGAATCGCCCGGTATCTATATCTTCAGAGGATGAAGGTAGCGAGAACGATGAGGTCAACGAAGGTGAAGACGCCGATGGCAAGGATACACAATCCGCCGCAGCTACTATGAAAATCACAACCCTCGAGAAAGAAATTAAAACTCTCAAAGAGCAGCACGCCAAAGAAATCGCTGTGCTGAAAGCTGAACTGGAAGCCTCACGCATCAAAACGGAAACTACCCAATCAGCCTACGAGCAAGAGAAAAAAGTTTCCAAATCTCTGCAAGACAACCTCTCCAACACAGAAGTCGAAATCGCCTCGTCACGCAGAGACAGGGAGAAGTTAGAGGAGACTAAAGAGCTACTACAACAAGAGTCACAGAAGCTCAGAAAACAAGTCACTACTCTTGAGACCGCGCTAGACGACGAGCGCGAGAAGAACAAATCGCTTCTTCTCCGTCGAAGCCAGCAGCGAGAGTCGTCATTAAAACCCACGACGAAGCCAATGGCAACCACCACCACCACCACCACAACAAAACCCGACTCTCAAGGATTTAGCTTCCCCATTACGAGGAAATCTGACACCCAGCGATCAACCTTCCCCACGCCGCTATCCCCATCACCAGCTATCACTATTTCAAGCAATAACAGTGACATGGAGACGGATCAGCAGAGACGGATGAAGACCTTACAGAGGAATTACATGGCACTCAAGACCGAGTATGATATTTTAAGCTACTGGGCTGGGCAAATCAGTTTAGCATGGAAGGGAATGGAGTACTCCCCGTTTGGCAATTTCGGGCACTATGTGAAAGAATTGAGGGGAGTTCTGGAAAAAGTGGAGAAGAAGAAAATGGCTAAGGATGAGGGAAGCGGCGAAGCTAGTTGAGGTGTGAATTGTATTTTTCTTGCCCGCGTTGCAGAGTTGTCGGTAATTGAGACAGCCGGGGGCATGATGTACAGATACTGATTATGTGCTGGCTCGTATATGACCACGTTCGACGTTCATTTTGGGGTTTTCTTCATTCTTCGGTTTCTTATTTCAGGCTTGGGTAGCTGGCAATTCCGGAGATCTACACGGAGATACATACTGACTGCATGGGGTGCAGAAATATTAATCACGAGGCATAGAAAAAATCATTGGATGTAAACCTTGAATTATGATTGATACCTGTGAGCAATGCTGAGGTAAACTAAGCTAAGCTAAGGTACCAGAGCCACGATGATCTAGCAGTTTTCATCCCCCATATTCACCAGCGTCTCAGATTCCCAAATGGCATCGAGAGATCATTAGCCACTCACATTGGGAGTCTAGTGAAGTAAAGGAAAAGAAATCGTTGAGTAATGCGACAACTCGCAAGCAATGAGACGACACCTGTAGGTCGGTGAAGTCAAATTGAATCAAGCCAGTGCCACCATGGCAGCAACGCCAGCAGCGAGCACACCGGGGAAGGCAGTGGGAAGAGCCTCGCCATTGTTCTCCATCGATTGAGCGGGACCCGACATAGCAGGACCCGACATGGCGGGTGAAGTGTTGCTGTGTACATGGCTGCTGGAGACGGACGTCGAGGTTGCAACCGAGCCAGTCGTAGCGGGAGCAGAGCCGGGACCCGTGACAGGGCCAGTGGCGGACATGACTGGACCAGACGAGGCAGGGCCGGAGCTGCCTGGAATTGAAGCAGGGGAGCTAGAAGAAGGCACTCCGGGGTTGGTTGTCATCACTGGCGGAGGGGCTGCTGCAGAGGAAGAAATGGGCGGAGTAGGCAGCTCCGAATCGCACTTGGTGACGGTAACGGTCACAGTGGCGGGAGGAACAGACACGCAGTCATCTAGAGGAGAATGATCAGTGGGATTCTGGGAGCCTGGGTCGTGAAGGCACTCACCGCGCTGCTCAATGAGACCATTGTGGGCAGCCGCCATACCAAGAGCCGTAGCGACAATGACGAAGAGCTTGGATGCGATCATTGTGGCGATGGAAATGGGTTGGATGGATATAGGGAGATGTTGAAGTAAGATTTATCGTAGAAGCTAGCGAGATGTGGTCGCTGAAGATGGAGTTGAGGCGTTGAGATTGTGGGTGGAGAAGGAAGAGTAGGTGGGCGGCAGAGTAGCAGACACTTTAGTAGGGAGACAAACAAGTATGGCGTCAAGCGGTGGCCACGGCTTTGGAGGTTTGTTGCGGTTGCTGCGTGTCTGCTTTGGTTTTTTTTGAAGAGGAGAGAGGGTTTGAGTGTGCCAGTGAGGTGCGGATGGAAGAGCGTCGTGGAAACGCATGGACGGTTATAAACAGGCAGGCAGCATGGACCAGCCGTGGTCCTGCTCGTGGTTACACAAAGACGCCGACTACCGGCTGCAACTGCCTTCTGCCAGAAATCAATGCTTGTGATTGGTCAAAGACTGTTTAATTACATCGCGTCTGGCCATCTCGGTGCGCCGAGGAGTGAAATGCACCTTCACGTGACGTCCACTGCTCAACCTCACACACACGATGCTTCCATATATGTATCTTCTTCATATACAGATGATATTAGTTGAATATGCTGAAGCTCATGCGTATGGTAGGCACTTGTTGTTTATGTACTTCCGAAATTGCGTGGTTGCCCCATGGTCTCCCTGCAACTCCCATCTGTTTGTTGTGATGCACTCCAAATCGTACCTGCCCCCCGCCTTACAGCAGCAACGCTAGCCTCGGCAATACCTTCCTCCTCCAATCTCCTCTATACTAACGATAAACATCCATCTCGTCCACCTCCCTCTTCCCTTGAACCTTCACCACCCACCCACTCTTTCACTGTCCCACGTTCGTTTATCTGCTTCGTCCATCCCACCAAAGCCTCTCTGTTTGCTGTTTTCCCTGCAGAGTCACTCTTTTACTCCCGCCTTGCTTCACGTGCTTGTTGAATTCGTTCGATATGAAGTCACTTCAGGCTGCTGTCCTCGTTGGTCAGGCTGCATTGGTGTTTGCCTCGTCTCATGGTTAGTAATCCCCCTGACTGCATTCAGCTGTGCCCTCGGCTTTTGGAGCGTGTTTCGCACCCATCTTCACCTACTTTCAATTGACCGAAGATTGTCTAACAGCCGTGTCAGCCGTTCGCCGTGGCGGAGACGACATCTTGAGAGACAATGTCCTGACCACTACAACTCTGTACTCGACCTCGTACTTCACCGTCACCAAGTGTGCTTCGGATATCAACGATTGCCCTACAGAGTCTACGACCATCTACACTTCTGTCGTTCCTGTCACCAGCACTACGACGATCTGCTTGGTCACCTCCCCTCCCATTTCAGGCATCCCCTCTGTTCCTGGACACACGTCTTTCCTATCCGACCCACCCTACCCAACGGTGACGCAATCTCCATCTGAACCAGGCCGTCCGGGCCAGACAATCCCATCTGGATCCGGCACTTCTGGCCAATCCTTCACAACCGGTCCAGGTACGCCAGTTCAGACTGTCACACGTAATACTTCCCTCACACCTTCAATTTCAGGAACCCCAGGCCACAACTCCAGCTCTTACCAGGGTAGCACCGTCTCCTCGGCGCCTCTGACATCTTTCACTGCGCCTGTCTCCAATGTTTCTTCATCTTATCTGCCCACAAGCCAATTTGGTACGACTGCCACCGAGTCTGAAGGCAGCATCATCTCCTCAAAGCCGTTCTCGAGTATGAGGTCCACTCCCGTTCCCAGTGGCTCTGTAACAAGTCAGTCCTACACCAACACGGGTGGTAATCTGACTACAACTGGGTTCTCTTCCTCAAATGGATATACGGATCCACCTCTGATCACAAGCGCTACTCCTATCCCCACTGGTCCCTCAATTGACCCATCAGATACCGATACGGACGGCATCCTTACATCGTCTCGTCCGTTCTCTAGTGGGTACAGCTCTCCATCCAACGGCAGCTTTACCAGCACCCAGTCTAGCCCTAATGCAACCTGGTACCCATCTTTGCCTTCCAAGCCCGGACCGTCTGCTTCGTTGCCTTGGACAACACCTAGACCTTCTACTTCTGTGAGTGGTATTCCGTGGCCCGAGCCAGAAGATACCATTACCACGCACGTCACAAGTGTTATCACTCGTTCGGGTACAACCATCATCACGTTGCCGGGAAGTTACAACGGGAGTGCAACGCCAACCAACACCGAGGTCCTACAAACCCTAACGAGCAGCGGCACGGGCGTTTCAGGTCGTCCTTCTGGATCTGCCTCTGGGTATGTAGTGCTTCTTGCATTGAGATGTCTTCGATAACTGACATGTATACCCAGGTATCCTTGGGTCACAGATGGCAACAACACTGTCATCGTCCCGAAACCGACTTGGTCTCCCATTAACAACAATGAGGGCCAGTCAATTGTTGGCACTGGTAAGAGTTCGATCGCGGCCATGATCGTCGCTCTCGCATTCGCCCATCTCGCCTAATACGCCGCCGCATATGATTGCTTTCCGGCACGATGGTCACTTCTTTACTCCCTGTCCAAGTGTGCTATTTCAGCAATGGAGCTAGTCCCCAGATACCGTTGCTGCGCTTATTATGCCTAGCATGAATTTGTGGGAGGGCTGATCAACAACATAGTTAAATGGTGTATCATGCAGGCCAACTCGGCGATTTCTGTTTTCTAGCAGTACTTTCCAAAAGCATGTATTATAACTTATGAACATGGGGCCTCATGTAGTTAGTTCAATGCACATTTCATGATGGCCATAATCCTGCCGTACTCCACAACTTTCCCAATACTTGCAGCTATGACTCTGCAACTCTCGTTTTCTCTCAGAGCTTATAGACAAGCCCAGTGGTAGCTGGTACCTTGTCCTTGCAGAGTGCGTCCCAGCCCTTCTCCCATTCTTCCAGTCCCTCATGCCACTCCAGATGCAGACCAGGAATGCCGCCCTTGGCCTTGAACTGGGCCCATGCCGTATTGAATTGCTCAAAGTATTTCTCGCCCTCGACAGCGATACCTTTCTCCCTCATGACATTTGCATTACCCTGGATCCAGCCGCTCGGTTTCTGCGTCAACATCTTCATCACTTCTGCCTGGCTGACCGCCTTCACCTCGCCACCTAAGCCAATGATGGTAAAAGCAATACCAGCGGAGGACAGAGCAATTATCCAAGCTTTGAGCGCGCCTGGTCTAGCGCCGAACTCGAAGAGAACCACGCGACGAGCCTGAGAGACGACGGGATCCTTAACAAAAGCCTCAGCCTCGGAATTGAGCAGGACCTTGTCGTAAAACCCGCTGCTCTCAATCAAACCCTTCGACGCTTCAGACCCGACCCCAATGATAGCTTTCGGTTGATGCTCTTTGGGCCTGTCATTGCGCAGCGTATAGGCCCACGCCATGCCCGTCTTCCCGCTAGCATTCAGCACCACCACCGCAGCGTCATCCAGATTTGCGTCCTCGGCCGTCCACTTCCCAGCCTCGTCCCCGCTCGGATGCACGCGGTTCTCATCCTTCCACGCAAAGCTATACACATTCATACTATACGAAGTCGTATAGAGAGGCCATGCAAGTCCATCCCAACCCAAGGAATCCTTGCCCTCGGATTTCTCTAATTCAGCGAGAGAAGCGTGCACAACAGCATACCGATTATATATCTTCCAGAGATGCTGACGATACGGGTCCACGACGAGGATCTGGTCCTTGATACCCGTTTGCTCGATCTGCACCGTCCATTCTTCCGTGCTGATATTGAGGTACCCGTACAAACTCGCGCCGACCTCGATCCCCGGTGCCGTGCTCTCGACGACCTCGGCCCACCCCCACGCTGAGATGCGCCCGTATTTGGACTTGTCGTTGTAGGGTTCCGGAATCCCGTCTGCGGGGAGCGGATACGTGTCCCACCACCCGACGAGATGACCCATCCGGGCATAGCTTAAGTTGTTGGTGGTTAAACCGATGATTTTGGTTTTTAGCCTTAGGGAGGAGGGGGCGAGGGGTTTGGAGCTGTTGGGCAGGGTCACGAGGTGGTGGGAGGCGTAGTTGTTCTTGTCGAGGACGTGTGTTACTGACGCCATTGTGTGTGTGTTCTTGCGTTGCGTTTTCAGACGTTTGAGTTTTTGTAGAAGGTGAGTTGCCGGAGAGAAAAGTGGTTTGGGATAAGTGATTTAGCTTCTTGTTCAAAAAAACCGCCAACGGAATCGGACGGCTCCTGACACGATATATATACATCTCTTTTTTTCCCATGGGGGGGGGGGGCACGAGGTAAGTGTAGGCTAGTCTGAAACAAGATGGTGAACGCTGTAAGCCTTCATCCTTTCAAGGCATGGTGTGACTCAATCAACACCAGACTATTATTCTACCTAGGTACAACGTCTTTTCATCTTCGCCGTGATTGGCTACTCCTCGGACGATTTTCAACTCGGCGTATTCCATCTTGCCTGCTTGGGGTTTGCGAGGCGCGTTACGGCCGTTAGTTAAGGTGGCGTCCCGACTGGTAGCAGTAGCCGTACGCCTTTGTGTCTCTTCGCATTCGCTTGTTATCCACCCATCCCACCGCTTCGAATCCGCGCGAGCGAGCGCGTGAGAGAATAAAGAATTGCGAATACCATGCCAGAAGGTTACACCCGAGGAGCCCGAGGGGCCCGTAGGTCTCGATTAACCAGCTGCTCGGCTTTCACTGCGCTTGATAGTGGATCCCTGGATGCTCCCGAACGAACTACCCCTGTACTTCCATGGCTTGGAAAAGTGTGGAGTTCCGCAGAGTACGGTGAGCATAACGTTATGCTGCCCCGCTATTTTTGACAATTTCACCTAGGTACTCTCGGGATGCGTCGGATTTTTTTTATGTTCCTGTTTTCCTCTTGATGGTCGTTAGCTCAACCATCACAATACGAAGAATTTTGGGACATAAAACGAGATTGAAATTCCAGACTCGACAAAAGACTATTATTATGACAATTTCTTACTTGTGCAGAAATTTGCGCAAGCGCTATCGATTCAATCGGGAGGATGAGAAGCAATGTATTTCATGGAATAATCATAATACTAACAGTGGTTGAATACCGTGTGTAGTTGCTTCACTGGAATATTGCTTTAGCGTGACCTAACGCACTGTACGCTACATAAGACAAAAGCGAAAGAATGAATCATAACATGCGTATTTGCCCAATAGTATATGTAAATCTTTGTTTAAAACAAGCTGGTGTGATGTACATTTCGGTTTGACACAAACTGCACAAAGACTCAATGAATTTCAACTGTATGTACGGCAGTGGTCTTGCTCATGGCACATATACATTTGAAAGAAGCTTTTATTTCCCTTCGTTTTTGTACAAGTCACATGATAAAGCCTCCCAGCATGTCGCCGATGCTTTTCTGCTTTCCACTCTTAATGTTCCTTTTCTTCGGTTTCTGTCCTGGATCCGTTGTAGTATCCGGCTCATCGCGTGCGCGCTTAGTACTCCCGAGTGAGGCTTGGGTTGGCGGATGGATACGAATATACCAAGCGGATGTGTTATATTGCGTTTCGTAGAGTCCGTTATCTCCGTAGTTGACGGAAACGCTGCAATCATTCGTTTCTACGTCGGATTCGTCAAACAGCCGGGCAGCACCTGTAAAATACATAGTCAGTTACGTTCAATCAGGGAGGTATAAGTACGTCATCAGTATCTCAATGATCTATTCCAGATGGTGTCTCGATGACAGACAGCTCTGTGCCCGGGATATAACGCACTTTGATTCAACAGTTTCATCTTATCATGGATCGTCCGGTCGCGACGTGACCGAATGTCCTCCGGGGTTTTGTAACCCTTTATCGCTTCATCGAATCTTTGCCGTATTGAATCAGGTATCTTCTCTGAGTAGTGTATTTCTTCCCCATCAATTTGGAATGCCCCCCTTTTGTTGCGGAAGAGAGTGTCTGGCCTGTGGTATTAATGAGTGGATGCTTCACAGAAAATCAAGTCAGAGTGACCCTACCGGAGGCGTGGAAGACGCTCCCAATCACCCAATGACTGATGCTGAGCTTCTGATCTATCGAATCCCTGGTTGACGTGGCCTGGTTCAAAGTTACAAAGCCGCAGTTTCGGAAAGACAGAGAAACAAGAAAAGGTCGCTGAGAGGCCCGTATGAAATCCTCGAAATGCCATGACTCCGAGCTTTGAGAACGAGTTCTTCTCGGATATGGCACGTCTCCAGCTTCCCATGAAATGGTCGTGGATACCATTGTTGTGGTTTTTTCCCATAGTCATTAGGCTGTTCTGCTGGAGAATGAGCACAGCTATGTTTGGCATGGCGGTGAGGCGCATAAGATCCGTGGCGCTAAAGCTAAGGTTCTGGAGACAGAGATAGGTCAAGCTTGTTTGGGGTAATGATTTGAGGTGTTTTGTTAGTAACGGGAGATCTCGAGAGAAGTCTTGTCGTCCGGCGGAGAAAATATAGAGGGAGAAATCGCGATCAATGACCTTTGAGTTTGGATATGCTTCCCTGAATGCTAGCCAATCTTTGAAAGAGACCAGATTTCTATTTGCATTTTCAGCTTCCAGTGTAGTGTAGCGTCGTCGGACGATGAGAAGTTGACGTACTTGTTCTTCAACCATGTGTAAAACTTCTCGCCGAGTAACCAGTCTAGATATTCCAATGAATCCATGTCGAACCCATTCCAAGCTAAACACCTAAACGACATGTCCAGTAGAGACGGAGCACCGGGCCATTTATGTCGGTATTTTTCAAGATGATGCTTGCTTCCTGGACGGGAGCTTACCCATGCTGGTACCATGGATGTAACCAAGGCGCTCGTCTCAGTGTAGACTTGGCCAGACCGATCATCGTAGTAAACGTTCGCAGACATCTTCAACCGGATTCGAAAGGATGCAGTAGACTTATGACAGGGGCAAAAGATCGCGGCTGTCTATGTAGACGCGTTGATCGGCGCGCGGTGTCTTGGCGTAGCAACGATTCCGTGTGTATGAATAACAGTAGCGACGGGAATGTATGGGGGATGAGGATGAATTATTTCTGGTTCTAGTGGATGCTTTGTGTCGAAAGACGTGGTTTACTGGGAGGAGGGGGTTGCGAACGCTACCCACATGTAGTAGGCGCGCCTCTCGCATTGAGAGGAAAGAGGTCAACAGGAGGAGAAATGACTACCAACAGGCTGGAATTCTGTGCAGGCATGATAATGATGAATCACGACAGCACATGATGCTCAATGTCACAGTCGTTCTTGGTGGTTGATTTGCTGGATCATGTCGTGTTGTAGGATGAGTAGAAGCGGTCCCAGCGTAGATAGCGCGTTTTATTTTACGCGAGAGACACGCGAGGTCAGGCGTAGCGCACAGACTCTTTGCACTCGCCCATCTGGCATCGAGTACATAGTTACTAGTAGTTTGTAAAACGTGTCGGTTTGTAATAACGTTTTGACGGTTATCTAAAAAGTGTACGAATCTTGTAATGCTTGACTATTTATTTGGGGTTAGTAGCCTTTGCTAGTCATTATTGTGTACGGGTATTTTATTAGCACGACCGTCGAATCAGAAGAGGAATAATTTGATAGGTAAGGAGCCAATGATATCATTGATATTTTTAGTAACTTCCCAGAAGTATCATGAGTATTTCAGGTATGAAAGATGATGGTGCTTGCGAAACCCGCTGTGCTGTAAGCAGACAGGAAATGCATGCACGTGTAACTCAAGTGACATGTGAGCCCAAACGTGCATAATAGTGGTGTATTCCGCAGAATTGCCAATTTGAGCGTGAAACTAAGTGCGGCGCATGTCACTCCTGTCAAACCTCTAGCAGATGGTCGGAAGATTTTAGCACGAGGCACGGTTGGTCACTCATACAGTATCATGGTGACATGGCCAAATTCTCAGCTCGGGCGCGCATCCACCCACGTACATGCAGTAGGCTTTCTACATGTAACTCGCTCGGACTTTGGAAAAGAAACTTTCCAATGGCAACGGAGCGATTGAATGCAGACGGGCAACGTTGGATGATAATGATGTGTGTACCATGTCGTTGGAGACTAACTAACGAAGCCCCAACCGGAGGTGCGAGAAGCCAACGGTTGACAGCTCCGAGAGTCCGCGTCGACTCCACATGCAACACGTTGAGACTCGAGAGAATGATAGACACATTGCATCAATCTGAACGTCGACAGGCACCATGCAAACCATAACACCACACCCCCCAAATTTACAAAGATGTTGGTCGTTGAAGATTGGGCGAACCATCCATGAGAACCCCCCCCCCTGACCCATTTCATGCCCGCTTGGCAGTCTCCACGCACCGTTTGGTCCATTGCGCAACCACATCACCGCAAGGCTGTCCCTCTACAAAGGTACCATCAACTATCTATCCAAAGCGCATCACGTTGGGCTTTGCAATCATGTCACCATTAGCGAAGGATGCAAATGGAAACGCGGGTTCTTGGAGATCGACCAGCCACCCATGAGAGCGACCCTGGCCTGGCCTCTGGGGCGAAGCGCAAAGGCCAGGGTGGTGTCGTGAAGGATCCATAGCGGACGGCCGTGTGAGTGGGCCAGCAAGCGGATGCCCAGGCACATGCCATGAGATTGCAATGGCGTCTGCGCGTTGCGCTGCGCTGGGGGGGGGCTTTTCGTGCTTGCCTAAAAACAGCTGGAGCCATCGACCATCGCTCGTAACTGCAAATGCCATCTTCCGCCTCCAACTCCTGCTCCTCTACTCCTCCTCTACTACTCCTCCTCTACTACTCCTCCCTCCCCTCCTCCGCCCTCATGTCCTGAACCGAAGCCAACATTGCGGGCGCGAATGTTGATCCTACCCTTGGTCCTTCGCTCAGCATTCGTTGCCCTTTCCTTTCCTCTCACTCCACCCCTTTGTCCACCACCATCATGGGTCTGGGCCGACAAAAAACCGACCGCAGCCCTTTGAGCCTTGCTTTCGATCAAGTGCAAAACACTCGCCTCATAACCTGGACTTTCGCCGCCACCCTTTCCATTCTCACTTCGAGATACCTCTTGGTCGAGCTGAATGCTCACTATCCGATTCATCTGCACCTGCTCCAGTTAGCCACGGCCGGTGCCATTACGACCGCAACATATTCACGACAAACGTTTGCGCAATCCTCTCCTTCGATAGGAAAAGAAAAATGGCAGCAATGGCTTCCTCTCGCCATTGTGGCAGCACTCATGGCCACAGCCACCACCTTTAGCGTCCAGGCCGTGTTGCATTCTCAGAATCTCCCTACGCTGACGATGCTCGCCGTGCGTTTTCCCCAGCATTACCCATCGTTCCTTGTTGATTGAAGCAGGTTATTTCTCCGGGTATTGAGGCTTGTATACTAGTGGCGCGAACTCAAATCTCACACGTACGTTGGCAGATCGTCCAAATCGCTCTCATCGCAATCGGCTGCGTCGGAATCCTGTTGGGCGAGTATAGACTGCTCGTACCCGTTCTTGAATCTGCAATCCCGGCCGTCCTGATCGCCGGGGTTGCGCGCGCGTATTACTCGACCACCATTCAGAATACTGGCATTACACATACTTCTCAACAGTTGAGGCTGCTCTTCTGTGGTACCGGGTTCCTCATTACAGGCTTATGGGCTCTTACCCGCCAAGACGAATCATGGGGGCTGTTTTTCCATGCTATGCGGTTCCGTGATGTGCCTTTGTTGATCATAAATTGCCTGGCGACGGCAGTAGCTATGCTTTTAGGACAATCGATCTTGTTGCCATTGGGCGATCCCTCAAGCGCCAACGACGAACCACGGAACGACACCGTCGGTGAGATGCTGAGTCTCTTGGCTATGACTGGAACAATCGGATTATGGTCGACCCTTGTACTCCGCCGTTCGTACACGTCCTGGACGCAATTCTGTTTCTTCTTTGTCGCAGTTGGCGTCATTGCTAGCAGATCCCGGCTCAATTCAAACCGTGACCGGCGCAAAATCTATAGCGTCGTTCCTAGTGGCCCTACCTCACACTATGTGGATAGTGAAGATAATGATATCGTGGATTTGGCCGGATCCAATAGCAGGAATGGACAGAAGAGCTTTTTCCGCCGTATAAACGGTCTTGCGATTTCAATTGTCGTCCCCGCAATATGGATAGCATTCATGGTCCTAAACTTTTCAGATCGTGTCCACCAAACCTTAACTCCGGCAAAACCAATCCTAGACCTCGAATATGCCCCCGCGACCGGCACCGAAATGGTGATCAGCATGTACAAAGAACGCGTCGACGAAGTCGCACGTCTCATCTCTACCATCAAAGCGATGCCTGCATTGCGCGAGGCCTCCGTACACATCTACGTCAAAGACAACGGCACCGACCTCGACTGGATTCGCATGGGGACCGGCGCCAACAATGTGACCCTCATCCCAAACATCGGCCGTGAAGGCGAAACCTACCTCTACCACATCCTCCACAACTGGAACTCACTCGCCAAGCACACGCTCTTCCTCCAGGCCGACGTGCACAACCCGCGCGAATTCTACCCCCGCATCCGTGACTACTTCGACCCCGTACGTACGGGGATGCTGAACCTCGGATGGTCCGGCGCCGTGTGTAATTGCAATTCCTGTGGCGACCGCTACGGTTTCGAGGATACCACACACTTACTCCCCGACCTCCACTCCCGAATCTCCAACGACACGGCCTGCGATAAAGTCCTCCTCTCGTACAAAGGCCAGTTCGTCGCCTCCGCAAAGCGCATCCGCGGCATCGACAAAGCAATCTACGCCGATATTCGCGAGGCCTTTGTCAACCCCAACAGCTGGGCGCATCAGGAAGAGTACCTCCAGGGTCGCAAGGACTCGATGAGCGCGCCCGTCTTTGGATATACCGTCGAGCGCATCTGGAATCTGCTCTTGCAGTGTAACGATATGGAGGTTGCGTGGAAATGTGCCAGTCTGGTCAGTGGGAAGAGGACGGGCGGGAGTATGGGGGATTGTCAGTGCTTTGATCCGGTTGAGACGCCTGGGGTGAGGGGGGTTGAGGGGGACGAGGAGGGTTGAAGTTGAACGAGACCTCTGTATGATTCGGCGTTTGCATGTGCGCAATATACCCCCCCTTTCTGTGTAGATTTTTGTTTGGCCAGCGTAGTAGTATACTGAAGTACGCTTCCCCCCCTCCCCCAAGGGTTTATGATATAGATGGCACGCTTCTACATAACTAAGGTTAGAAAATTTGTTGTGTGTATGTATGTGTGCATATAGGTATTTGTAGATACATTAATACGACATGAAGATGAAGTTGGAGATTGGGAGTGTTTGTATACGACGTATGTGTGGCTTTATATTTTTTTGGTCGTGATTTATTGCCTTTTGCGCGGTTTTTTTTCCCTTTTGTTGTGCATTATCTTTCTTTTTTGGGTCAAGTTGCTGTTTTGCTTGTTGCTGCGGTCAGCCAACAAAATATTTTTTAACCACGACATCAGCAGTAGAAACGCGGAAAAAGATGGAAGGAAATCAAGAGGAGAGAGAGGATGGGAGGGGAGGGGAGGCACGAAGGTCATTTCAATCCTCTACAAGGACAATGTGTAAGTAGTTTGTGTGGTACGAATAGTTGTACAAGAAACACTTGGCTCTTTTTCCTTGTTTGTGTTGCATTGCATTGCGTTGCGTTGCGTTGCGTTGCGTGTTGTGTTGCTCTCCTTGCATCAATCGATGCTTGTTTTGTTTTTTGTGTAAAGCGCGGCGCCTACATTACACACCTTGTATCCAACCTTCCTAATTAGGAAAGTACACCAAATCTTACACTGTCGATTGCAGTAGTGATTTTGCTTCATACAAATGAAGTTGCAATTATCCGCTCCCTAAGGCCCACAAAACTTTTTGTTAAATTTAGGGATTTTAAGGTGATAAGAGGTCCTTTTACATATAAAAAGTATAACCCCGGGCTTATTTTTAAGGAAATCAAGCGGTGGTGGGATATAATTGGTGTTTGGTTGTTTTTTGTTGGGGTCTTGAGGAGGGTCATACAGCTCTCAGGTGACCCAAAAGAAGTTGGTGACACACCTGTGCACATGGCACCTGCGCAAGCAACTTAAAAAAAAAAAGGAAAAGAGAGTATAAACCACAGTACAGCTACCTTCGTTTATGCCTTTTTTAACCATTTAGATATTTCTAGGGTATTTCTGTACTTACCTATGTACTCTGCCTACTAGAAGTTCATTTGAAAAAAAGGGCGAAAATTATATAACATTTATAAAGTATAAATAATATACAGAATGTTCTATGGTTTGCTTACATATGTACCTAGCATATGCCTAGCATATGTAGGTAGGGGGAGGTTGAGTGGCTGTAATGAATGGCACACCCATTCCCCCGGTGTTCTTTTTTATTTTTTATTTTTTTTTGTAAAAAAAGAAAGTTGCTGTCTGGGTAGCTAGTGCCGCAAATTCATCAAGGACAAGACCGACGGAATCTCGCGAGACAAGTACGTCTGGCCCGACAAAGGCAAAGACAAGGCCTACGCCAACTATGCATCCCCATCCACCAAAGACGTCCCCGAGGACCAGGCCGATGACTCCGCTCCTATGTTTGCCACCTTCCGCGGCATGAATATCGATTGTAAGTGCTCCGTCTCTCCCTACATACACGACCATCGCTGACCTTGCCCAAACTAAGGTAAGGGCTGATGAGTTGGATGTACGGGAACGCGCTATGGCGTATGTGACGGAGGATCTTGCTTTTTTTTGTTCACGCTCTAGCAATCTTTCACGAGAAGAACTGAAAAAGCGAGAGGAAGAACACAGGTCTATCTGTCTCGCTGCATCTAATCGAGATAGAGATCTCGAAAAAAACATGCAGGAAACCTTGAGGGACGAGCGAGGCATAAAGAATGAGTCCGACATTTTACAAAGCTCCTTTGATTATCTCGCTCTCCGACTAAAGCAAACATACATACATAGCTCTCTTTTGCTCGTCCGTTCGATCGATTTCTTGCGCCAATACGCCAATGTCGCGGCCGTGGCCCCCGGGGGAATACGTACTCCAATTTCCCAGAAAAAAAAAACAACGCCATCGGAAAACATGCAAGGTTTGGCCGCGTTCCTATCAACCCTCCGTCCTGTGACACTTTCCTGTGGTATATAGATATAATACAATCGTGGTATCCCCATTAACCCCCCACCCCCCGGAGAGTGTGCCAACTCGGCATAACAGTGTAAAAAACAAAAGCCGGAAAAAGGAAAAAAGACACCGAGAGATCGCCCAGCCACAACAAGCGATTAAACATCCAAGCTGCCTATCATATAAAACAGCAAATACGCTTCCGCGGCCAGCACCTCAGCCTCGCTGACGAGCACCACTTTGCTGTCGTCAAAGGCGAACCAGTCGCTCCCTTCGCGAGAGTAGCTGACGTAATGGCCCGAGTCAATTTTGCCCTTGTGCACGATGACGGCCGAGAGTTCGTAGATGAGTGAGTTGAGAGGGGAGTTGATGTTGTGGTTCGATGGCGTTGGTGCTGAGGATGCTTTTGAGCTTTTGCCTTGCGTGGAGCGGTATTCGGTGGTGTAAGGGTACAGGTCGATGGTGAGGGGGAAGGCGACTTTTGTGTCGATTTTGGAGGACGTGGATTTGGAGTGCTCAAAGCGCTGTAGTCTGGTCAGGATCACCTCTGGGTGTACAGGACGAATATGAAGGAGGGACGTACTTTGAGATGTATGGACAGCGTTGGCGGCAACCTTTTGATGCTCAGCTGCTTTACCGCATTCTGTCCGCCATCGCAGTTTTTGCAGGTATAGTCGGCAGAGCCTAGCTTCTCCCGGCCAGTAAACCTGTCGAGACAATCTCGTAAATCCATTGAACCGTCGCCCGCGCCCTCTGCGTCAACCTTCCGTTTCTTCTTTTTAACATCCAAACTGAGGTCCATGTACGGGTCAAGAGCGGTGGTAGTGTTGCGGCAGCTATCGCAGGTGACGGTGCTGGAGAGTTTTCCATAGAAAGTCTGGTGCACGATGCAAGAGCAATCTTCTGAGTCGGAGGATCCACCGTTTTGTAGGTGCAGCGTATTGAGCATGAACTGCATGTATTCGTGCGCATCTTGCTGCTGATAGCCTGCCAGTGCCTATATGATCCGATCAGTATACGATTTGCATTGGGTGAGGTATGAATAAACTCACTTCTCCTGCCAACCAGCTACCCATGAGCATGTTGACCGCGCCAAATCCCTCTGTCTTTTCGACAGAATGGAACTCGACAAACATCTCATCGAGTGCACAACTAACACATGCCTCTCGCTCACACTCCACTGTCTTGTGTCCTTCTGACAAGTAGTAATTCCTTATGAAGGGGTTGTGCATTAATGTTTGCAGGATAACGCTCATGAAGCAGGTCTGGCCCATGTTATAGAGACCTCGCAGGCCAATGGCGCGACAGGGTAGGAATGTCGAGTTGTTGATGATAAGTTTGTGCTCGTCGGTCGTGGTTGTGTCTTCGAACTTCCGCTTTTTGCCTGCCATTTTTCTGCCGTCAGCTTCCAAAGCATTCCCCGATGATCCCGAGGCACTGACCTTTCTGCAACCTTTTGGCTTCTAGATCAGGATCGTAGATGAAGTCCTGACAGTCACCACAGTAAACATGTCCACCTCGCGATTCGACAGCTACGCTGCGTCAGTATGTTCCCCTCAAATAAATGTTATGTGACCAACCAAAGACATGTCTCTTGGAATCAATGTGTTCGTCTCGATCCGCCTCGGTCATGATGTTGGGGCATTGCAAGCAAAGGTATAGAGGGCGGAGCGAAACAACAGGCCGGCCGTCTTTCGAGTCCTTGTACGTCTGGGCTATGACACTTGGTTTCTCGTGGATGGTCTGTAGTATCTGCCTGTAGTTGTGGAAGGTCGCCTTGCGCGCATTTTCGAGCATCTCGCCCATGTGCTCTGCTTATATTGTCAGACATGAAGCTTGGGGTAAATATGGCGGAGGTAAGAGAAACACAGCAAGGGAGGCTACGAACCGCACCCGTAGGCTATATGCGCCATCTGACTGCTGGGCACAATAGCACCCTTTGAATTCTTTACAACCTTGGGGGAGGCCAGGGACGCCCCCTTCGGCGCGACAGCGATTGTGTCCATGGCGGCGGAGGTGTGTAGACTACGCTGTGAGGAATGTAGCGTTCGCAGGGCGAGGTGGCAGTTTACATGACGCGGTAAACTGACTAAGACAGGCGTATATCCGCGATGCAGTGGGTGGTCTCGTGGGTTGAATGCGCGGACAGGCGCGGCAGCGGTTGTGAAGTTGATACCTAGAGGCGGAAGCCGTATGCACCTGCATGAAGCCAATGGCTGGATCGGATATAGTTGCGCCATTAGTGGAGATCCGCCCCACGCTTTGGCCCCCGTTGCATTTTGCACCACTACCACTGAACGCTTTCCAAAACGGGTGGGTGGAGAACGTTGCATCGAGTTTACTGCGCGATGGAAAAATATCTTGCATGACTTAGCGTGGCACTTGTCGCAATTCTTAGTGGGGAAGCATGGATGGAAAACAAGACGAGTTGCAGGCTGGGCTGGGAGCTGTTGATGTGCGAATATATCTATTTTACGTTGAAAATTCTGCATCGAATCATCCGGCAGCGTGTCAGAGTGGTTAATGAGTATGACTCGAACGTCTCGCAAGAGCACAAATAGATATCATATGCCTTCGGGCGCGCAGGTTCGAATCCTGCCGCTGTCGCTTCTTTTTTCCTTTTTTCGTTGATTTTTTTGCTTCCTTTGTATCATGGCCCACCCCCTATATATCACGCCGAGCACTCGGAGAACCGGCATCTAGGTCAGGTATTTTGCCTAAGGTGATAATTATTGTACTTTTTTATTAATGAACTCGCCGACTCCACCTCCATCCTATGTTTTACTTTTTCTTTATCACATTTTTCTTCGCATTTTTGCATTCTCGTATATCAATCCAAGTACTTGGAAAATTGTTAACTAGATATTCTCAACCCATTTCCTTATCCCTATCGCCCACGCCCTTAACGTCTTCACCATCCTTGTCTCCCAAATTATCCCTACCACTTCCTCACCGCCGTTTATCTCAAAATCAATCTCCTTGTCGCTTGCAAATATCTCCTCAAGTTCCGAAATCGAAAAAGGTAGAGAGGATCCCTGGTTCGTAGCTGCCGCAGTAGAGTTGGGAAACTGGCGGGGAAATTCACGACGAGGCTTGGGTAACTCGCTACGTTCTCGACAAAGAGACTGTCCATGACATCGATATTCAGGACTACGAAGACGGCGAGACCGCTCGTACCTATATCCTGGAATTGGGGGCTGTAAGAGGCAGCGTCTTCTTGATGGGAGTCTTCCTAGTACCCGCCAACTTGATCTGTCCGCCTCTCCTCTCTATGCTTTGTGGCAATCCATGTATCAGCTGTCCAAGTAGTTAGAACTACCCGTCCTTCTTCTTCAGCAATCCATCGCTCTTCCTTGATCCGTGCAGCGTGCTCGAGCTCGCTTTGAGGGTTTAGGCATGTTGGAATAAAGAGGGGGAGAGCGACAATAAGATGAAGCAAATAAGAGAGTGACAATAGGTGATGTACACGAAAGAGCGACAACAGGTAATATATATGAGAGGGCGACAAGTGATGTCAATTTGCGTAGGCGAATCCGCAGTGGGCATACAAAACCGCTGGATGTTGCGTGACACTGTTCGAAGTCTCCGCTAGAGGGGTGGGCGATACATAAAGTTAATGGTATGTTCTTATATAAATCCTTGACATTACTTCAGTTTGCTAATTTTACTAAGTAATGGTTCAGGTAGAGGAGGAGGCCAGGATGACGGAGTTTACAGGCGAAGCTGACGATGAATATGAAAGTGGCGATTTTATTGAATCATATGAGGAATAGATGTACAATAGAAAAGGAAAGGAAAGGTTTCGTGGGAATGTGATGGATTAGGTTTGGTTTGTTTTAAATTATGAATTTGGAGTGTATATATAATTGCAAATAGCCTTTAAATTTTTTACTAGGTCTCTGCTTCTCTCTTCCTGTCTCTATTCGCGGATGAGCAAACACCGTGACCTAGCTGTGCGAGTCGTCCTCACCACCACCGTCCTTCATAGCTCTGAACTCTCTTCCGAGCCGCTGCAGACAATTTCACCGGGAATCGAGATGCTGGTCTTGAGAAACTTGTCGACAAATGAGCTTTGTCCAGTTTTTTTCTTCTCCTGAAAATTATAAATTATAAATTATATACACATATTATAGCTCAAAATTACATCGTCGGATTCGATGAGACCGCCTCGCTGTACCTAGTTGTAGAGCCCCAACTGCCACCACTTGCACCTCGGTCCAGCATTGCTATCCCTGACTTCCTCGATATCCGTGGCATCGAGTTCCAACACCCGTGCGTCGGAGCCGTACATGTTGAAGTGCTTCACACCCTCTGCCTCCGGTACGCCGGTCTTCGCGAAGCTCGTAATGAACTCTTGAAGCGCAATGGCAACCGTGCGGTTGGTTACCCCCTGGCCTGGGAGCCCCAAAGCGCCTCCTTCATAGTACGTATAGGGTATATCGAAGCCATGGAAAGCTGGGGGCACAGCGAAGAGATATGAGTATGTCTTATTGTTGAAACCCCTGCTCAGATAATTGGTATTGCACGTGAAAACTGACTCGCTGATGATCGTGTTGGCGCGTTCAAAGTTCGTGGTGTAGCCTTGAGAACCGTCGAAGACTTCTGGATACAGAGTCTCTGTGATGTAGTCCAGTGATTGCTGTGAGACTATACCGAAATTGGATTGTAGCAGTTCTTGGACGTCCACAGATGTTTGAACAGACGGTGACGTAAAGAGTGCTCCTTCGTTTGCATTGTGGCCCACCATAACATTCACATCTTTGGCGAAGCGGCCTTGTGCGAGAAGTTGTCCCGGTTGCAATGGTACGAATGCTCCATCTACTACTGGCCCGTAGGTGAACAAGCCATATTTCGAGTCGTAAAGCACCTGCTGCTTATTCGCACGGATTATTGCTTCGGAAGACAGTGCGCGTAAATCTGCCAAAGAGCTGCTGTTGGTGAGGCTCAAGAATTTGCGATACACATTTTCTAGCTCAGTTTGGCTCGACGTGGGGAACCAGCCTGGAGACTGCGGAACCGCTTGTTGAAATGGGACGGGTCCCTTTTCTCCTCCATACGCTGTGATTTGGTGCATGATCGAACCTCCTCCCGCACTCTCTCCAAAGACCGTTACTCGGTTCTTATCGCCACCGAACAAATGAATGTTGTTTTGAACCCATTCAAGAGCAAGTCTCTGATCGTAAAGCCCGAGGTTACTCGTTCCGCCTTCTGCTTGGTATCCGGGTCCTCCCATCCAGCCCAAGGCACCGAGTCGGTAGTTCAACGCAACATAGATGACTTCGCCGAAGCTTGAATTGCCAGAAGCAGCCAGCAAACCGGCAGGGTTCTCGTATTTGTCTCCTGCAGCTAAATTCGCGCGCACGAAGTCAGTTCAACTCAAACTAGGGTGATGCATTGGGTGATCAAAGTCTCAGAAAGTCGCGCCATTTGGTGTCTTGACACTACTTCATACCCGGGAAGACTTACTATAACCGCCTCCATATATCCAAACTAATACTGGAGCGCCAGAGCTAGAGGAATTTGCGCTATCGAAGATGGCTTTAGGTGCAAATACGTCGAGGAACAGACAATCTTCGGTTTCGAGAGGTCCGGGAGCAGGAACTTGGGAACTGGCATTCGCGCCCGGGGGTACCTACATGAAGGATACTAGTCAGTTAAGTTCGAGCAAGAGGGGTCAATACATTATCAGTGTCTCAATACGCCACGTTACGGGGTGTCTCGATGACAGATAACTCTGTATGTGGGGTACAACTCACGTAGGCGGCGGCATTGAATGGAGCGCCGAGAACGACACTGGTAAGGAATTCCGTAGCAACAGCACTCCAGGCTGGCGAGGCTTGCGGGCATCGCCTGTCAAGCTGTCAGTTCTTGGAAGCTGTAGTGTGGGCCTTGGTGTGAACAATACCTTCCTACGTCTCCGTTATCGACACCAGATCTATTCACTGCCGGTGCTACAGGAGGCGCAAATCGCAATTCCCCTACGGGAGGAGCTGCATAGCGGATGTTGGAAAAGTTGTAGAAGTTTCCAGTCTCCTGCAGTAACTGTGAGCTCTTTCAACTGCATACGTAGGAGCTGATAGACTTACATTGAACCCAGAAGCCCTATGCAGCTGATACCCTAAATCCACAATTGGCAATGAAGTATTTTGTGCGCTCACAGCCTCAAGAAAGCTGATAGCCACCGCCACGATTTTCAAATACTGAACCATGACGAACGACTGTCGAAAATATCGCAAACACTCCACAGCCAGGCAATAATCTCGAGAGATTAAAGAGGATTATCAGACGCGCAAATTCACGGCATCCAACGTCCTGATAAATTTTCACGCTCCCAGGCCTCAAGGGAGAAATCTTCCAGAGGGGTACAGACGTCCTCCGTGGAGACCAGCAGCTATCTTATAAAGAAAGAGAAGGGATACCCCAAGCCGCCCCTCTCTAGGAACCCTTGACGACATGATATCGATTCTAAATCGATAAATCGATCCGACCATTCCAAATCCGTAGCTACACCGCCAGGGTATACCGCCGAAGCATTGCCACCGTCATTTTGACCACGCGTACTCGGCACAATGCCGACAGTCTACATGTACCCCTCATCTTTGCTAGAGGAGGAAACGAATCATGGAAGTGTTTTTGATCTAATGAACAAGGATGTTGATGCTGTTGCCGAGGCTGGCGTGCATGGCTTTCCGTATCCGTGTGAATCCGTACCAATGTCGTGCCTGGTGGAACGGGTAGTTGACCTTCTGTAGTTGCTTAAATCCGAGACTAGCTATTGGCACGTGTTGGTTAGCGGGCCGTTGGAAATGATGTTATGGGCGCAAGTAGTGGCTTTCCCTGGTGGCTTCTATTGGCAAGTGTGAAATAAATTGAGAAAGTCCCATTGAAAAAAAAAAAAAAAAAAAAAAAAAAAAAATAACCCCAAGCATCATGAGAGCTAAAACAATGAAAAATATTCATCACAAAGGAAACGGTCAACACAAGGATAACATGCAAATATCAAATTGGGGGCAAATGCTGAATAATGTGATCACGACGCGGTAGAAATTAAGAATCGAATACAGGATAGTATTGCGGGGTGCATAAGATCGGGGAACCCTGTTAACGTACCTCGGAGCGTGTACCTTATCGTATACTGACTCGTTAACGGCAAAATCATACAGGTACAAAATCGAATTTGCACCGGAGCATGAAAAGATAACAGTGGCATTGAATCATGTAATCGACTATTAGCTCATGAACCAAATATCATAACCATGCCACAAATATTGATAACTACGAAATGCGCCTTGAGAGATGCAACCCTTGCCCGTGCTATGCTTTCCAAAACCCTATCTACCCTCAGCGCTTTCCCGCAGATACCGCCCATCACTTCGTTCCGAAAATCCTCTTTATATCTGCAAACTTGACCGGTTTGACCAAGTACTCGTCGACTCCCGCGTCATAAGCATCCTGCTGATCCTGTGCACTCGCTAGACCCGTCAACGCCACGATATTGCTCTTCGTCAGGTTCTTCTCGGCTTCGAATTGCCGGATGCTGCGCGTACTTTCCAAACCCCCCATGACCGGCATCGAGAGATCCATGAGTATGAAATCGAATGGCCTGGACGGTGGATCTGTGCTTAGAGCATCTTTCTTGTAAAGGTTCAAAGCTTCCAGTCCATTGGTCGCTTCTGCGTATCGAAGGCTTTGTCGCTGGGCAAACACGACGAGGAGCTTCAAGTTGATGGCGTTGTCGTCTACGAGAAGAACCCTAGGGGTGAAGTATTCTGATGGCGCTTCACTAAGAGGGGTGTCGACAATCTGATCGGTGACAGTAGAAGATGATGATATCGATGAGTTGGGCATGGACGCTGAGATTAGGGGAGAATGAGCCCCTTGGATTGACTGTGGCATGGCACTCGAGCCGCCCAGAGTGAATTCACTTATACTGCGCAAGATTGGCAACTTCGTATCCGTTGGATCGGTGGGGAGAGGGGCTGAGAGGGGCGAAACCTCGACTGGACGATGTGGCAATTGCCGAAGCTGAGGTACAGCATATTCATCAGTAAGCAAGTGGATTAACCTCCGAGGACCACATGGCTGTGCAATTATGTGAATGGTCCACGGCAGTGATGTAAATTGCTTCGTTTTCGTCTCAGTCGTTATCTTCTCTGTGGGATCAATGCAAACGCAGATAACAGTAAGCGGTTGCAAATTGGGTCCGTTGCTTTGCTGCTGTTCCAAAATCTTGATCAGAGAGTCTGGCTCAGTGATCAAGAACTCTGGATGAGTCTTGGTGGGCTCAAATTCCGGTACTCCTTTAATGTAGAGGCCGTGACAACTGTGCATGATCGAATCTCGCATTATTTCTCCTGAACCGCCCATACTCGTCGACGGGAATACGACGCTTGCGATCTTATTTCTGAATGCCGGAGCGGTTTCGGGCGGTTCCAGACTGACTCGCGGCAATCTCAAAACCACTGAGACTGTGGTTCCTTCTCCGAGCGTGCTTTGAACATCCACTTCGCCCTTGAGAGACTCTACGATCTGTTTGACGATGCTTAAACCCAGACCTGTCCCATTGCTGAAAGGATCTTCCTGGCTAAATGGTGCGAACAGTTTCGTGCGTTGGTACTCCTTCGACATACCACGCCCAGAATCTTGTACAGAGATTGCAAATTCTACGCTTTGATTATCAGAGTTCGCTTGATTTTGCTCAAGTGAGATTGTGATGAATCCTGTTTCGGTATATTTGAGAGCATTCCCGAGGATATTCCTACATTACAAGTTAGCGAAGGCTTCTAAAAATGCGTAACATGACGATGGAAACAGTATTGCACATACATGACGACCCGCCGTAAAGCGCCTGGCTGAGAGCGGACGATCCATTTCATAAATGGCGCGACATTGAGAGTAACAACCACATGACCTTCAGTTTTCACAGTCTCTTGATGGGTAATAGACTCTTTTCCAGCTGTGCTCTGGGCCCTCGAATGACTCCCTTGATCATGGAAAGCCACATTATGAATGTCGTGCGTTTTACGAAATGTATGGCCTGCACAGACAGTGTCGCAAACTTCTTCCACGAGTTGTGCTAAATCAAACACTGTAGTAACACCAAGGATAGAGTTGTCAGCCGGGACACGACGACCACGACCCTTGCCATGCTGCTTCCGATTTCCGTTTGCACTGCGTAGCTTGTTGATTTTGGCATAATCTAAAACGTGGTCGATCGTGTCGAGAAGGGTCCTGCCGCACGTCTCAATGGAATGGACCAGCGATTGTTGATAACTCGAGGAAACAGCATCACGGAGGAATTCAACGGAACCCAGGATCCCATGTAACGGAGAGCGCAATTCGTGCGATATGGAAGCAATGAAGGTGGTCTTTGCTCGATCGGCTTTCTGGGCGTTCCATCGTGCAATCTCACTGGTAATGCAATTTCCAAAGGCTTTCAGGTAGGGCAATTCGTTGTCGGGGTTCAATATCCTTCCTACCGTCGTTGTTGTCCATACAAATCCTACAGCGACCCACTTCTCCGAGGCAGGGTCGAATAGAGGAAGAAATATCAAACTGCGGACATTTGGTAGCATTTTGATTAATTCAGTTGGTATGAAACGATCGTGGTGCTTCTTGTGTCTTTTGGTGCTGGTGGTGTTAGTGCCCGGCTGTCCACCTTTGTCGGAGTGCTCGGGAGCACTCTCTGATTTTTCGTCACTTGAATTGATGCCGGCACCCTCAGCATCAAAATTGAAGAATTTCCCATGAGGATAGCGAGTAATGTAGCGTTCCACGCTGGCCTCAGTGAAGACGAGATTATCTTCAGGAACGGGCGCAAGGCTTGAACGGTAGGATAAACCGGCAACGGGACAAGGCTTGCTCTCAGCAACGGGCAGAGCATCCTCATTACCTTCAGAATCTTCTGGTATGCCCCTTCCTTGTTTGTTACGACGTACGCTCCGTTTTCTGTGGTTTGCTGTTGCTGAGCCGGCGGTAGCGGAGGAGTATGAATTTTCATCGCTGCTCGCAGAAAAGGCTGGATTCTCGAAAGCTTTACCCAGATGTGCCGCAGATACATCAAAGAAGACCACACCTTCGGCATAAGTCGACTGGCGTATAATGCGAGCAGCTCTCTGGTAGATACGTGAAGTGTCAGGCTCCGACTCGCGCTTACGTTGAGATTGTTTAGCTACAGGTAGGGCACTTGGTGGCTCCTCATCGGCGATGGCTTCTAATCGGGCGTTTTCCGTTTGCTTCTCCAAGGTTGTCGGGCGATGACCGACGGAGCTCTGACTATCTTTCAGACAGGAGCGTTGTATAAAGTCGGTAAGCCTAGAATTGATTTAGTACAGTTTATATGCTTTGATATGCCACCGCAAGTACATGTTTGGTGCTCTTGGAGTACGTACCCGTTCACCATGCGCTGGCCAGTATTACGAGCGTCACTGTCCTTGGCTAACTCTAGATGCTCCATGATGGTGGCTGCTACATCTTCAAGAAATCGAACGTCGACAGCGGAGAGGGAATCTCGAGGTTTCTCGTCTGAAACAGCATATACGCCAATTCTATGACCATTCTTGGTCGTAATCGGAACCCCCGCATAAAATCTGACTCCGGGCTCTGCAATCACGTAGTCCCTATAACAGAAGCGAGAATCCTCGCGACAGTCGGAAATTACGAGGGCATTAGCTACGTACTTTTCCCCATTGTCCTCTTCCGCTTGATACGTAGAACTGAAAGTATAGGGGCATACTGCATCTGCAGATGCAATGACGCTGTTTCCTAACCACACCTCGTCGCCGCCTTGGGCTGAATTAGTCTTCAGTGACAAGCTGCGAGTGGCTTCGGCTAGTATGTATTGTTTATTGGAGTCTATGAGTGACACCATAGCCCTTCTTACACCAAGGCGGAGGGTCGCGAGCTGGGCGAAGGCAGTGAGTGCTTTGTCATGGCTGATGCGCGGCTGGAAGCCCTCGTAGGTGAGGCCCTTTGCTCTTTTGGAGCCATCTGCTTGGTTGACGAGGTTTTGGGCGTCCCGCCACGGCTGGTAGTACCTGGAGGGAGTTAGAGGGTTGTGTGAGCGAGCGGGGCAATGGAAATGCACAACCTTTGGAGATCGATGTCGCGTCTACTGTCCGCGTATGAAGGCCGCATGCCGTCCAAGTCTCGTCACCTCGTGATGGGCGGAGCGGAGAGCAAAACTCGACAACGGGGGGAAACGTAGATAAACGTTGGATCTCGAGATAACCGTGGTAACTAGTAAACTACGGTCACGATTACCGGCAAAGCCATAACTGGATGCATGGCATGGGCAGGCAGGGCAGGCATGCGGCGCCCCCCTGTGGCGCTCCATCGATCCATCCGCAGACGCATGTTGGATTTTTTCTTGCCTTGGACAGATTCCACCCAAAACCAAGATCTCAGATTCCGCTTGCAGGGCCGAGGCCTACTCGGCGGGAGGACGTCGATGGCCGATGCACCGCTCGTCCCGCAGCCAATCGGGGCAGCCTCGGCACAAACCGCCCTGGCCCTAACCTAACCCGGGCGGCTTGGGCTGGGCGGCCGCAAGCGCGTCAGCGAGTCGAGTCGAGGCGAGGGCGACGGCTGATTGTGAATTTCTCTCTCCTCCAGCTTCACACGCCCAAACGTTCAATCCCCGCGCGTCGTGGCCCGTCAACCGCTGTGTGCGCCCTGCAGTCTGCTCTGGATAGTCCTATATCGCTCTTACCAACCTCTTCCCTCCCTACCCGCCCCTACCTCGCCCCCTCCGCCCGCCGTCTCACGCCGCCAGTCAAGTCACAGTCTGGGTAGTTAACCCACTCTGCGACACTAGCACCACCGCTCTTCCCCGACCTACGAGAGAATTACATCAAAGAAAGACTCCAGATACCAGACTCCCGACCACCAGCACGCCCTCCACGAACCCTCTGTATATTTGATCTGTGACTTTGACTAGTCATGGCCGCTCCTACACAGTTGGCTTGTAAGCCCGCCCAATCACATCTGAGCCCGCACCTGCCCTGCTAACACACACTCAACAATAGACCGCACCTCAAAGGGCATCGGGATCTTCAATGCCGCCCCAGTTTACGAGCCCCTTCCTGGCTTCGTCAGGTCAGCCTCCTTCGCCGCACAACAACCGACAAAATCATCATTATGCTGACTCCGCTGCAGGCCTGAAGGGAATCTGCGCTGCTGCTGCTACTCCCCCGACAGCAGGTATTTCGCGTGGGCCTCCCCCGAACAGTAAGCTTCCCAATCTATATACTTCCTAGGCCGCCTCTCACAGAGAACAGGGTTTCGGTCGTCGATGCCTCCTCCGGTCACGTCGTCACCACCCTTCCCACCCCCAACGTCTTCGAACTCGGCTTCTCTCCGTTGGGCACTTATATTCTAACCTGGCAACGTCCCACCAAGGACGAGGATGGCAATGCGACCAAGAACCTCAAGGTGTGGAGGACCGTTTCCGAATCCGGGGATGCTGAACGGACTGTGGTGGGCGAGTACGTCCAAAAATCCCAGACGGGGTGGAATCTACAATACACCTCGGACGAGAAGTACTGCGCTCGCGTCGTGACAAACGAGGTGCAGTTTTATCAATCTGGCGATTTGAAGACAGTCTGGAACAAGTTGCGTGTTGAAGGTTTGACCGATTTCGCGGTGTCGCCTGGCAAAAACCATTCAGTTGCCGTTTTCGTCCCAGAGCGCAAGGTACATATTATCATACAGCTCGGATCTAAGAGTGTTCCACGCTAATTTTCGTTTCTAGGGTATGCCCGCCGCCGTCAAAGTCTACCAGGTGCCCCAATTCAATTCCGCAGTCTCCCAGAAGACGTTCTACAAGGGAGATAAAGTACAGTTGAAGTGGAACGATTTGGGCACGAGCCTGATCGTGCTCGCCCAAACCGATGTGGACAAGACCAACAAGAGTTACTACGGTGAAACGAACATGTACATCCTCAGTGCCAATGGTTCGTTTGACTCGCGTATCCAATTGGATAAAGAAGGGCCCATTCACGACGTGACGTGGTCTCCCAACTCGAAAGAATTTGGTGTAGTCTACGGCTATATGCCTGCCAAGACTACCATATTCAATGCTCGTGCCGTTCCGCAGCACAGCTTTGATCTCGGCCCACGTAACACTATTCTTTTCTCGCCGCACGGCCGTTTCGTGCTTGTTGCCGGATTTGGAAATTTGGCTGGCCATATGGACATCTACGATCTTGAGAGGAATTACACCAAGATCTGTACTATTCAAGGTTCCAACTGCACTCACTGCGAATGGAGCCCGGATGGGAAGCATATTCTTACTGCAACCACGAGTCCTCGCCTTCGCGTCGACAATGGAATTCGAATTTGGCATGTGAAGGGCAATTTGATGTATCATGAAGACCTGGAGGAATTGTACCATGTCACATGGTGCCCTCAGGCGGTGTCCACGCACCCTTTGGACAATCCACTTACTCAGGTGCCCACTCCACACGCTTCCGCATCCGAGTATCTGAGCAAGGTCAAGACACCCTCGAAACCCGCAGGCGCATATCGACCCCCCGGCGCTCGTGGCACTACCACACCCCTCCTTTTCAAGCGCGAAGATGAGGGAGGCGCTGCGTACACGAATACGGGAATATCATCTAGCAACGCATCGTTTTCGAATGGGTTTGGAAAGCCACGTCGTCGTGAAGTCCCGGGCGCGGAAACGGCCGACTCTCTCCCTCCAGGTGCTGCCCCGGGTGGAGGTGTTAGTTTGACCGGCACCGGAGAGGGAGACGGTGAGCTGTCCAAAGCAGCACTCAAAAATAAAAAGAAGAGAGAGGCCAAGAAAGCGAGAGAAGCTGCTGAGAAGGCTTCTGGGCTGGCTGCAGACGGAAACGCCGGTACTGGTAGCCGCAGTCCAGAGCGACGTGACCATGGCGGCCGAAACCAGCGTAGCCGCAGCAAGAGTGCAACCAACAACTACGGTGGCCGAAGCGCTAGCCAGCATCGCAATCATGGAAATAGTCCTCACGGTCGTCAAGGACATGAGGATGGCAATTACCGCGCTCAGATGAACCCCAACAATCATCACCACCGTGCAGGATCTGGAAATCAGCAACAGAGGAACAACAATGCCGCTCATGCCCCGACTCATATTCAGATTGAGAACCAGGGCCCGGTAGCGCCCGATCTGACCGTCACAAGTCCCGGTGGAGGCGGACCCAACGAGAAAAAAGTCAGGAGCTTATTGAAGAAGATCCGCGCCATTGACGACTTGAAGATGAGGCAAGCCGGCGGTGAGAAGCTGGAAGACACGCAAATCAAGAAGATCACAACCGAGGAATCGATCCGCAAGGAGCTGGCGAGTCTGGGTTTCAGGGAGTAATGAAAGAGCCGGCAGAAAAAATTAATAGCTTTGTAGCATTGCTAACGGGCTGTGATCTTGCTTGCGTCTGCTTCGTATTTGGCGTCATCTGACTGTTATCGTTCATTTGTCAGGGGGCTCCAAAAAAGCATGGCACGGCGCTATGGGACTAGATGACGATCTGGGAAACGGTGGGGGGAAAAGTTATCTGGGACTGGTGCTCATTTTTTTGCTATTGGTAGGGGAGTTGGATCAAGAAAGAACCAGTAAGCTGTGTGGCGGTTCGAGGGACCTCTGTTGAAAGTCAGACCACCGTCCACAGCCATCCTAAAAAATTCTTAATTGTGTGTGCTATTGTCAACAACCACGCATCTTTTGTGCACTGTGTTTGTTGTTCTACGCGTGACTGCTACCTACGTATAGACTTGTTTTTGTTCGCCAGTGTGTTGACTATTCAAAGCCGGACATAGAGCAACCGCGTATCAGTAGTTGGTGGATATGTTGGTGATTGACAACCCCCCATCCTGTACCCTAGGGGCCCTGCTATTGCCCTCACCTACCTACCAGCTATAGGGTATGCTATAGTATGAGAGTTTTGTTTTTGTGGACTAGGTATGCTTCAGTTCCTCCTGGCTGTTCCGGCGGGGGAGAGTCAGGAACACGGAAGTTTAAAAGAAAAGAAAAGAAAAGTGATACGTATATCGTGGTAACAAAGTTCGATAAGTTGAAGCAGAGAGATTACAGTACGTTACATTAGTGTTAAAATGCCACGCTACGTACGTAGTGTCTTAATAACAGACGACTCTATACCTAAGATACGGTAATATTTATATATATCGTGGGTACAAAGTTGGGTATCAAGTTAGCTGTATGCAACGAGAGTGGTTACGGTGCATTATTAGAGTATTGAAACGCCCACCCATGTAGGAGGGCCTTGACAATAGAAGATCCTGTATCCGCGGTTGAACACTACGACTATGGACAAGCTGGATGGGTCTCAGGTACTAGATAAGCCCTTAAACAAACAGGCTGAGAACATGTTTTCTAGATAGAAAGCAAGTCTTCACCCACCATTCACCCATTGACTCTTAAGCATTGCTACCAGAGTTACGACGGCGACGAGCTATTGCAGGGTTACGGTCCCTCTTGACTGGCTTGTCCCTGGAATCATCGCTGGATTGGTCGTCCTTGTTAGGTTTCGCTTTAACTCAATCATTTTTGTTTTACTGTAAAAAAAAAAGACCAAGCCCTTAATCACAGTGTGGGCTTCTTAACAGGGCATATGTTCTCTTACTTGTAAAGTGCTTACCCACCGTCGCAATTCGGCGAGCAGTTCCTCATTTCGTAGGCGCAAGAACCCCCCAGATTCCGTGTATGAATTTGGGGTACCAAACGGAGTGAGTTCCCGAGGCCGCATTGACAGGACAAAAGCGAAAGGTTTCCTGATGTCTTCAAGAAAATCCAACATCCGAGTGGGTGAACAGGCGAAGCCATCCAACCCAATCGATACCAGATTTGGGCCACTAGACTGAGAATGCTTAAGGGTCGCTTTGATAGAATGCGTCACTTGCTGGGCCACGTCAATAAAAGCTAGGCGAGACTCTGATGGGCGACGCTCGTCTTCAGGAAGAGCTCCAGGGAGAGGGAAGTAAACTGTGGGTAGGCAGCCAACTCCAATAGCAGACGTGGTATCGAGGTCAATCTTTGTCCTTACAGACCTCAACCTATTGAAGTCTTGTACGCGCCGTATAGCAATGTCGGCGATCCCTTCTTCAGCAGAATTGAAACCCTTAACCCCAGGGTCCCGAGACATCTTCTCCGGAGTCTCGACAGAAAACCAGTGTCGATGCTCCCATCCCATAGAGTTGCAGTTTTCGGGGATTGTTGGTGTACATACCATCCCCAAAGGTGGCGAGTATACACCGCTCCTCTCAAATACGGTCTCTGGGTCTTCGAGTGCCGGGGTTATCTTCTGTTGTCTCAAGGGGCAATTTAGGAATCCATGCTTGGCTAGCCTCAACATATCCATGAAGTACGCCCCGCATCTGGTTGAGCACTGAAAGGGAGCACATTTCCGAACAGAGGGATCATATAAGTGTTGTTTGCTCCCTAATTTACCTGTGTGTACGCTCCTGGCCAAGGGCGTTTCTAAGTGATACTGCAGCTTGTGTTGATACCTTGAGTGATTTCATCAATCCCTGCGATGGTTAACAAAATTCCATAAGTATTGTTTGTTTTCATGGGCGCCGGCTGCTTGGAAGTTCTTGCCAGTGAAGGTGCAGCCGGTGTGATCAGCCCATCGACACGAGAGGTTTTGTTTCTGCCTTCACATCTCTGTGTATGGCCTGCCCATGCCGAAATGGTTGCAGTGATGAAGCCACAATCCCAGGGGCAATGGTGAATTGACATTGCATTTGGGAGTCCCCAGCCGATATCATGATTGTTCGTCGCATTCATTTTCCATTTCTTGCAATTCTTGCATTTTTCTCGCATCCTCGTATATATTTGGTACATCTCACATATCAAGTTGATTACTTAGAGAACTGACGATCACATGCCGGTAACAACAAAACTTGCTGAGATCAATCGTTGGAAATTGGAGATGAATATCGAGCGAGACGTTATGATGGCACGTGGCGCTGGATACTATGGGAATCATCGTATATGCGGAATGCAATTGCCCGTGTTTTTGCTTATTTAATTTTTCGTTTGCTATTTTTGTTCAGATCCGACACGCTCACTAATGTTGGTACATATGTATATAACAGTACGGGTTGCAAAAATGTAAAAAAGCGAATGGGACATCGGTGTTGTAGCAGTAATAAAATCGAGTGGACGGCGACAGAGTGAGGCAGAGCAGAGAGCAACGACAGAACGCAGCAGAGCAGAGACCGACGATAATAAGGTAAGGTAGAGTAAAAGTGAGGGAAAGTAGGGAGCGGCGACGAGAAGGTAGGGTAGAGTAAAGCGCAGTAGTTTGGGAGCTATGGAACTATAACTGGTAACCATTGCGCTAAACCCAACCGAGCACTTCTCCATGACGCTTCTATACGTCATATGGATGCATCCAGGGTAGCTACCACCCAAAACCTCTGCGTTTAAAAGCTTCCTCCGCCCTCTTTTGCAGATAAAAAGATACATACACAAATACCTCCTCACTCACACTCCAATCAATTGCATCTTCGAATCATCTCACCTACACCTACAAACCTCCATCTTCACAACAAAACAACCGCCACAATGTTCCGAACCCAACTCACCCGTCAAGTGCGCCTTTTCAGCACTTCTCCCATTGTCCGCAAGAGCCCCGTCGAGACTGTCAAGGATGCTGCGAAGACTGTGGACAGGACCATCTCGGATCAGGTTGTAAAGGGTATTGAGAAGGGCGGTACGTAATCTCCACGCACACCTCTTTTGCTTGTTCATTCTTGTCTTTCGAGTTTGAATGTCTGCTCTTCGTCCTTCCCCCGTGTCTCCTCCTTTCACGTGTCTCACCCACCTGGTCCCAATTGCATAGCTTTCACATGAGCTTCTTCATACATTACCGGAGATCAAGTGGAAGGAGAGACACTGGCACGGATAATGACACGATGCTGCTTCAATCACACGGTATTGCACAAAAGCTAACGTATCTCATCAGAGAAAGTCGCAGAGAAGGTCAAGGAGGCCGTCCCCGAGTCAGCAGGGCAGGCAAAGGGTGAAGCCAAGGAGGTCGCCGGCGAGGCGAAGGGCAAGGCACAAGAGCTCAAGGGCGAGGCCAAAGGCAAGGCGCAAGAGCTCAAGGGTGAGGCCAAGAGCAAGACGAAGCAGTTGTAAGGAAGTACAACGGACTGAGAGATGAGTGACGATGTTGAGCTCGGTGTACAAAAAGCAACGGCATGCTTTCTTTTTCAAGATCTGGAATATGTCGATAATGGCATAAGTGGTGGGGGGTCAACGGTGGATGATGATGCATCTGCGTGATTTGAGCATGGCTTCCTGTACCAATATTTACCCTTAGGATTGCGTTAGGTGGCTAGCGAATCAACTTTAATTGCCTCTTTCAAACATGGTCTTAGGCACTCCGGTGATGTTGAAGCTGGCCATTGGTACGCCTGTATATGGGGGAATACCATGATATTAACATTCGGTCCTATGCTAATACATTTACTTGAACACGCAAATGACGTGAATAACTGCTGGACTTGACCGACGCCCAACCGAAATTACCCTTCAATTTGCGATTGTTTCCCTTCCTGAGTGGATCCAAATGTCCTTTCCGAACCAAAATAGACGCCTGACCAACGCCGACTATACCGAAAATCCATAGTTTTACCGTCAGTTGAAAGCTGCGGTTTTCATAGTCAACCATGTACAACAGCGTAAGCAACATCATGCAACTTCAAAGATTGACATCCATATCTCTGCATGAAAAGCCGTATTGCCAGCAAATCGATTTAGACGCCCGCCTTTTCTGGATCCACGTTCAGATTCCAGTCGATTTCTTCGCCCTTGCCATAACGCTGCACCAACCATTCGTTCGCCTTCTTGAAGTGACCGCAATCGAAGAAGCCCCGCGCGGCACTAAGAGGACTAGGATGCACGCTCTTCAAAATCAAATGTTTCTCAGCATTGATGCTCTTGACCCTCTGCTGAGCCGGGGTGCCCCATGCGAGAAACACGACGCCATTTGTTCGCACCTTCGCGACCGTGTCAATCACCTTCTGAGTCAAAATCTCCCAACCTTTGCCTGAGTGGGAGTTGGCTTCGTTGCGGCGCACTGTCAGACACGTGTTTATCATCAGTACGCCGCGGTCAGCCCACGGCGTCAGCAGACCACCCTTGTTTGGCGGGGACTCAAATTCTGGGTAATCCTTCTTGAGTGCTTTGTAGATGTTTTGTAGGGATGGTGGGGCTGGGGTTGGAGGGCGGACGGAGAAGCAGAGCCCGTGGGCTTGGTTGGGATTGTGGTAGGGATCTTGGCCAGTGATGACTGCCTTGACGGTGTTGAGTGGTGTGTGTCTGGACCTATAATCTCGCTTAGCTTTATCCTCTTGCACACATACACGCAGATTGAATCATGTAAACATACCAGGAGTAAACATCTTTCATAGGCGGGTAAACTGTCTTCCCACTAGCCAACTCCTGCTTCAGAAACCGCTTCAGCTGCAAGAACGCGGGCGTGACTAGAACATCCTTCAGGTGAGGCAGCCAGCTCTCATGCAAATTTTCAATCTCCAATTCCAGTAACTCTCTTTGCTCATCAGTCAGTTTCGCCACCCAGGCATCTTTGTCAAAAGCTGCAACTGTAGGGTTTGGCTTGGGTTTCGGCGCGCCGAAGAAAGACGTAATACTGGCGTTGGGCTTGGTCTTCTTTGCCGCGTCAGTAGCGGCATCGGCGGCCTTGCGTTTGAGACTCATAGTAATGCGGGGAATAAGATCGAGATGGCAGCAATTGGGGGGCAAATTGAGTGAAAATCGAGTAGATTGGACGAGTGGAAGTAGCAGAAGTGGAGAGGAGGATCAGAGCTGAAAGGCAATGCATCGAGCAGCAGGCAGCAATGACGCGGGCAGGGATCTAGCATTCTAAGCGAGACGCGACCGCGCCGCAAGTCATGTGCTCACGCGCTGCCCAGAGCCCTGGAGATCGTAAATCGGGAGGTATGACGTAGCGTCTGTTTGTGTTGACCACAACAGGGAAGGCTACAAGGCAGACAGACATCTGACACAGCTGATTGCTTGACCAGGAGCAAATCAAAAAGATATGAGGGGATGATCTTCTGCGCGATTGCCTTTTGCAACCCGCGACACGGAACAATCCTTTAGCTGGAAGGATGTTAGGTGTGACGAGGGCGTGGAGGGAGACGTATTATAAAAAGGAGGTTGTGTCTCCCACAAACCTCTAACTTTACCATCACACTCAACCCATTCCATTCTACTTCTTTATCCAAAAATCAAGACCAATTCCAACCATACAAACCAACCATGGCCGATTCCAACCCCGCCAACTTCGCCAACCTTCCCAAGGACGAGCTACGTGAGATTGCCGCCAAAGGTGGACACGCCTCGCACGGCTCTAACCACGATGTAAATTAGCCTACGTTGAAAGCTACAATCCCGTTGCTGTTCCCTTCTAACCTCTGTCACAGTCTCACCCTGGCCGTAATCCCGATGGCACCTTCACCGAGGGCTCTGAGCTTGCCAAAGAACTGGGGTCAAAGGGTGGTCACATCGCCCACGAGCATCAGATCGAGAAGGATGGCGTAAGTGCATCGGATCGAAGCAGTAGTTGGCAACAATAGAAGATGGGACTGACATGGTGCAGCGCAACCCCGACGGCACTTTCAAAGCAGGAAGCAAGCTCGCTCATGAGCTCGGCGAGAAGGGTGGACATGCTGCTCACGAGAAGCATTGAGTGGTTGATGGCTGTATACACCGTTTAGAGAACTGGCGTGCTCGACTTCATTATGATATGGGTACAAGGGCAAATATGTAGCGAGTACACACCTAGGCATGCCCACTTTATGACTTGACGAATATCAATGAATATCATCGATTGTACACTGTTCTTCCGTCCGTGTTGCATGCCTAAAGTAGACCAAGTTCGATGCATGTTGTACTGGTGAAGTGTACTCTTGGAATAGGACTTATGCACTAGAAACAGCCTCCTGCAAAGCCACCAAGAATGAAGCTAGGGATGGTTCTCCGCTTTGCTTCGAGAAGACACAAATTGGGCACATGTTTAGAGCCTGTTTGACACGGTGGTCTCAAATGCTAGCACCTAAAAGACTGCGCTCTCGTAATGTCTATCTGGACCCTGCCACTCTACGTGGCGTGCCAAAGAAACAAGGGGGCGACAGGTTGGGTCGAGACAATTGGGGCTTCTCGTGTACCACAGAAATACCTCATAGAAATAGAGCAGATTCTGATTACTTTATTGATTGATCGATTGATCGATTGATCGATTGATTGGTTGGTTGGTTGGTTGATTGATTGATTGATTGATACATCAATTTTAGTACACTAGAGGCCCTCATGGAATCGCTAGTCGGGAGACTAACATGCCGAATAGGGAATATTAGCTATTCCCGCTGAACGCACGTCAGACAGACTGACGGACAGAAGGGGTTGAGCAAGCGGTGAGTAACTAAGCACACGCAGGCGGAGACGTAACATGGACTTGTGCATGCACATGTGTATCTCGCGGCGGTAGTTGGATAGGTGTAGGCAGGGGGTTATTATCCGCTGGAACCGCTGATGGTGATGCCACGTCAGGCGAGCAGGGTGGAGCAGTTCGGCGGGCGGCCAGTCGACGGGAACAGGGATCGCGTGGCTGGAACGATCTGTCGTCTTAGACTATGCCATGGGGATGTGCACAGCTACTGTACAGTAAAGTTGACTAACTTAGTCTTGGTGTGCGGTGGACTTTGTGGGAACGATGGGTGCAGCTATCGAAGAGTCGTCGAAAAGCAAGCACCGCCCGTCCGGGTTGCTGTCCGATGGATCGGTTTGCTGTTTGCTGACTAGCCAGCGCGACGGGACCGTCATGGCATTTGGAATGCGTGCGCGACGCTTGGCGGGACGTCACGGTGAGTGAGTGCATGAGTGCATGGCTGCGCGGTTGGCGGCTGATGTCGCTTTGTTTTCCATTGATGATGGATAAGTACATGTAGAATATGTATGAGGAGGAGGTGGGGATGGGGGGGTTAACGTTAGTTACATAAGGAAGGGTGCCAATTTGCCAGTCCAGTGAGGGGTGCGGGCGGTGGGCGGTGGGCGAGGGAAGGAGCGAGGAGCGAGCAGCGAACAGTTGCCAGTGAGTGAGATGCTGGGCTGGCTCGGATAATTTGGATGCCCCCATGCGGAAGGAGCCCAGCACCCATGGCAGTGGATCAGCCCTCGCCCACGTCCACGGGTGCTTTTCTTTCGCATTTTCGCCTTCTCCAGGAATTTCGAGTTCCCCACTGTGTCCCGTCACAGGCCGACCCACGACAAGACGACACGACGACAGCCAGGACGACAGACAGGGCGACAGGACAAAAACCCTCCCTCTCCGCGTCTGCTCGACGACATGTCGCTGACTATCCCCATCCCGCGGCGCGACAATAGCCCGGCCTCCTCCCTCGACCCGCCCGCCAGCCCCAACTCCATAATCGAGCCCGACGTACGTGAAGCTGCTCGTTCCTTGCCAAATGCGATATCCCATCCCATCTCCTAACCTATGCTTTTGGTGCCATGCCATGCCATGACATGCCATGCCATGCGACGCGACGCGCTGCCATGAGCTTACCACGCCGTCTCTCTCCCTCTTCCTGGCTAACCTCTATTCTCCTCCTAGTCTGACCCCTCGGATCCGGACAGCTGTGTTACGTTAGTCGCCCCAAACCCTCGCCTCCATATTCATTGCGCTCGCGCTCACCCTCACTTGCAGAAGCACAAAGTCGGTCAACCAGAGCATTTTCGATTTCGTCCGCGAAAATGGCAGGACATACCACCGCTACCAGGCTGGCAGTGAGCCTTCCCTCCAACCCCCTACCTATGTACTCTCCTACTGCTTGCTGACCATATTTTTCCAGCATATTTGTTCCCAAATGACCAGGTACTGAGCGCCGCACCCCCTCCCCGCTTCACTGTACACCTGAGGAGCTCTTACTGACTTCCACCCTCACAGGTCGAGATAGACCGGATGGATCTGCAGTATGAGATTCTCAAGGTTTTGTTCAAGGGCCGTGACTACTTCGCTCCTCTCAAAGACCCGCGGAGAATACTTGATATCGGCTGTGGCACAGGGAAATGGGCTATAGAGATGGGTGGGTGCTAAAACCAAGCTACGTTGGACAAATTTATGCTGACAGTTGCAGGAAACCACTTCCCAAGGGCCGAGGCACGTCCAAAACATCCTCCCACCGTTTCTTTCTAACACTTCACTGCAGGTTACGGGAACAGATCTTTCCCCTATACAGCCTGAGTGGTAAGATTGCGAAGTGAAGTAATTCATACCTTTCCACTGAAAGCTGATTGCGTTAGGGTTCCCAACAATGTAAAATTCGTCATCGATGACGCGAACGAAGAAGACTGGATGCTGGATCCTATGGACTACATTCACACCCGTATGCTTTTGGGTTGCTTCGACGATTTTCGAGAAGTCATCAAATCATCTTTCCGTCACATGAAGCCGGGTGGTTGGATGGAATCTCAAGAGCTTATGCCAACACCATATTGCGATGATGGGACCATGGACTCAGATTGGCCCTATTTCGAGTGGGTGAAGGCACAAGACGACGCCGCTATGAAGCTCGGGAAGCCTCTGCGTATCGCGAACAAGCTTAAGCGATGGTACGAACAAGCTGGCTTCGTCGATGTCCACGAGGAAGTTTTCAAATTACCGATCAATTCGTGGCCCAGGGACCCCCAGTTCAAGATGCTTGGTCGATTTAATGAAATATGCTATCTAGACGGGCTGCAGGCCTGGAGCCTAAACCACTTCACCAAAGGTTTAAATTGGACCAAGGATGAGATCGAAGTGTATCTGGTTCAAGTTCGAAAAGCACTTTCGAACCGGAGTATTCATGCTTACAACAAACTGTAAGTCGATCCGCGACTGGCATGGCTGAAATCAGCGCTGACGAAGTAGGTTTGTTGTGTGGGGACGAAAGCCAAGCCCGGGAGAGGTCATTATACCCAAAGAACCGACCAGGCCTCCTCCTGCTCCTCCTGCTCCCACAACCGAAGAATTCCTCGGCCCTGGACCTGCCCCGAGTCGCGTGCCTCCGACCCCTCCACCGACGGACGATTCATAACATGTCGTCCTACCCATGTACTAATGCCCCAGCAACGAATTTCTTAAACTATTTTCGGCGGTCTAAAAATCGACATTTCGATGGGTGTCCACGGAGTTTTCGTATGGTTCTTTTAGCGTGGCGCTATGTGATTGATCATGCTCTATTACCAACCGCACCAGGTGGTGCGTTTCCATGAGCTTGTAATACATCTGAGCATGTGCATTGGGTGGAACTTTGTCTGGAAAAGATTTTTGCGAATGTGCCCTCTCGGATTTAGCCAATCTCTGATGTTGGATCTTGGTTGTCTCGATTAGTAACAATATTAGCCTTCCCCTTGACGAGAAGTTGCGACCTCATTAGGCTTCCCTATTGTGTACTCGACTGCTCCCAGGATATTTGAATCTGTACTGAATGTTTTCGACTTGTTCTTCACTCTTCGTGCGAACCTGAAATCTGGGTTTGTGAATTATACGCACTGCTCGATATGGTGTTGTAAGCGCTCTTTTTCCGTGATGCGTTACGATCGTTTTTTTTTTCTACACGTAAGTGGAGACGTTCAAGTACTAGACGGGTCGTTGGCGTAGAACATATATCTGATATGAGGTTGAGGCTGACATCTCCTCGGGAGTAAACAGCTGCAAGCTCATTGGCTGTGAAGTGAAAGATAAGCTTGGATAAAATCCCACGCCAAAAGCTAAATCGGGCGTCGTCGACTTTCGAACATCAACGTCAACTAGACCGCTGTTTTGGGAAATGCGAAGCCTCCTTGGTCAATATAGCCTCGAAACAAGAGCATGCTAAGCATTCTTTTCGATGGCTTAATCTTACCGCCATAAATACCATGCAAGATGGCAATGCGGCGCAGCATTCGCTGCATATCATTTATAAGGAGTCTCTGTTGAAGCATGGGTCTAGCCTCAGCTGGTTTGCAACAGCACTTTTCAGACCGTATCAATGTGTGCTGTAACTGACAAAACAGCAACACGAAAAGAAAGCACTTGAGATCACAGCATCGTATTTCTCAGATGGCCCGCGGAAAAACCGATGTCGCTGCCCATGGGCAGGCCACAGTGAAATTGCTGAACCCCAAAGGTGCTACTGATAAGACCCACAGATCAGGAACACCTGCATCTACACTACTGGAGGTGTCTGATAAGGAAGTTTGACCCAACTGGTGCTTGCGTCTGACCAATGATGGGCATGCCGCCTGGTCCGGATTCTACTACTGTATGTACTTCTCCATTGAACCTCTTTCGTGGAGATGCCGGATACAGTTTCTCCTGGTATTGCCTCTATACCCCAATTCTAGACAACTATCCAACAGACGCATATGTGACTGCCGAATTCTCGAACCAAGCCACTGTTTCCTCGTAACAATCTGGGCCTGTGTTGTGGCGTCCATCTCACTTGCGCAACCCCCAAACTCGAACCCGCGTCTGCGAACAGTACCCCCGTAAATAAGACCGCTTAAAACCTAGGTCGATCACTTCCCCCGCGGAAGTGATCCTACATATCGATGTACTCCTGCGGCGGAGATGTTTTCTACTGTATTATGCATGCGATGACGGCATGCGAACTCGTCGTCGGAGGTATCTTGTCTCTCCACCTGCGAGACATAATCAATAGTACCCTCCTGTACCATCTATATATATAATACCCTCCCTTCTTTTACTGTTTTTAGATTTGCAGAGTACGAATCACTTTTTTCAGGGATTTCTAGAACTGCATACTTGAAGTTTCATCGAACATCAGTCTACCGTTTGCACGTTTGTTTATCTCCTCCGTCGAAATGGTCAACTTGTCGCTCTTGTGGGCGCACCCTGAGATCAATCCCGTCAATCAGAAAGCGCGGTCTATACCGTTTCTGAACCCGTTTACGGATAAGTATGGACGTACTTTCTTCTTGTCGTGGTTTGGGTTTATGATTGCGTTCTGGTCATGGTACGGTACGTTTGAACCCTCTCATTGAACACTTCTATCATTTCGGCATATCATCCGTTCATTCACGTACCAGAATGGGATTCCATTCATCGGCGTGATGGGATCTTTTACAAGTACAATCTTGAATTTTGACGCTAACTGAGTTTAATCAATAGCATTCCCACCTCTTCTGGCCGATGTGATTGCAGAAGACATCCATATGAAGAGCTTCGAGGTCGCAAACTCAAACATCATCGCTTTAACTGCAACGTATGTCACCCATCCATCATCATTTGGACTCAGCATCTTTTTATGTACCAGGTTTACTAACATGCTGGCAGTCTCATTGTCCGACTCATCGCTGGACCCTGCTGTGATCATTTCGGGCCGCGCTTGACATTCGCCGGATGTCTCCTGGCCGGTGCAGTTCCAACGTTCCTCGCGGGTACCGTGACCAATGCTTCGGGCATCTACGCCTTAAGATTCTTCATCGGCATCCTCGGAGGCTCCTTCGTCCCCTGCCAAGTCTGGACGACGGGTTTCTTTGATAAAAATGTCGTAGGGACTGCTAACGCACTCACGGGAGGTCTCGGTAATCTGGGTGGTGGAATCACATACTTTGTCATGCCGGCCGTATACAACGGTCTCGTGAAGGATGGAATGCCCAAGCACAAAGCATGGAGAGTCAGTTTCGTGGTCCCAGGCATTCTAATCGTGTTCGTAGCAGTCTGCCTGTTACTACTAGCAGAAGACACCCCAACCGGAAGATGGAGCGATCGTGCAGCCGCAGCAGAAGAAAGCCTACGGAGACACAGCGTCGTCGCGGGCGTCGATGCCACAGGAAGCATCACCGACGCGCTCCCCACACCGCGCACCGAAAAGGACGGCGACGCCTCCTCCTCGGCCGAGAAGCCGCACGGCTGGAAGGACTCGGAGCACCAGGCCACGGATCAAGAAATGCTCGACACGGCGCGCGGAGAAGTCATCCAGAAACCCTCCTTCCGCGAAGTCTTCGCCGTCATGTTCTCGCTACAAACCCTCACCGTCGCGGCCTGCTACTTCTGCACCTTTGGCGCCGAACTGGCCATCAATTCCATCCTGGGCAACTACTACATGAAGAACTTCCCCAAACTCGGACTCCAGCAGACCGGCAACTGGGCCGCCATGTTTGGTCTCCTCAACGGCGTCACTCGACCCCTGGGCGGCTACGTGAGCGATCTCGCCTACAAGCGCACACACTCCGTGTGGGCGAAGAAGGCCGTGTTGCACAGCTACGGCATCCTAACCGGTGCATTCCTCATCGCCATCGGTGTGCTCGATTCAAAGTCGCAAGCTACAATGTTCGGACTCGTAGCGGGCATGGCTTTCTTCCTTGAGGGAGGCAACGGCGCGGACTTTGGTTTGGTGCCTCACGTACATCCTCATGCCAATGGGGTTGTTAGCGGGTTTACGGGCGCTGCGGGTAATTTCGGCGGCATCATCTTTGCTATTATCTTCAGGTATAATGGGAAGAATTATGGGAAGGTGTTTTGGATTATTGGGGTCATGACGATGGGTATCAACTTGGCGGTGAGCTGGATCAAGCCGATTCCCAAGGGGCAGGTTGGAGGGAGGTGAACGGGATGGGTATTCTTTTGAGTATATTCTTGTTTATAGTTTTGGGTATGTGGGGGGGTTTTTTTTTGGGAAATAGGCGTGGCGTTTAGGGGTTTTGGAGATATATATGTACAGTGAGCACCGGCGATGGAGGTACAAAATCCTGGCAGTTTCCTTTTATGTACACATTCAGTCATGGCAAGAGAAGGGTAACAAAGTATACGTTCAGATGATTTCAAATTATTGAATCCTAGACCTCTCGTGTATTTTAAGGATCTTCATGTTGCAATCGATGCATCAGTTGACAGAGAATAAAGGAGGTGATAGTAATTTAAGTATTAAAAGCCAAGATGTTTTAGTAGTAGTTATTGCTTCGAAAACCACACACACACCGACTGTAACTAAGTTAGCTCCCAAGCTTCGTAATTGCTTTTCCACCCACGTTCCGTTCTTTTGGATCACATTACATATGCCCCGCGCCACGCACTATGCAGGGCACTCCAGGGCACTCCTAGGCACACACCTTCCATACAGCACGCCCAACACGTCATTGTCCCTCCAGTTCGTCATGACGAAAACGGCTCCGGTACATTATCGCAGCATACATTGCGGCTCCACAGACAAGTATAAAATAGAAGCTTTTTTTAAAAAACAAAAATAAAAAAATTGGCATGTGATACAATCATACCATACCCCAACATTCCACACCCATATCTTGCAAGGAACTTTTCAGAAGAAAAGCCACAATGTCCCAAATATCACCAACCAAAAACCACTACCACTGGCACCCAATCCCCCCATCACAAAACAACACAACATGTACCCTGCACCTTCTCCAAGCCGGCAGCATCAAAATCCCAAAACATCTCGTCCTGCTCCCTCCCTCCCCCTCCTCATCTTCAAAAGAAGAAGAAGAAGAAGACACCCACTTCCTCGCCCCAGACTACTGTTTCCTCCTCCACCACCCACCAACCAACACATCTTACATCTTCGACCTAGGCATACGCAAAGACCTCTCCAACCTACCCCCTTACCTCATCCACAACACGCTCCCGAATTTCCCCTGCTACCCCAAATCCCCCGCCGACATCCTCAGACAACACGGCAGCCCCGCGCAACAGCCCGAAAACGTCAAAGCCGTGATTTTCTCGCACATGCACTTCGACCACGTCGGCGACGGCGCCAAAACCGGGTTTACGAACGCCGAGATCTGGGTCGGTCCCACGTGTTGTACGTACGCGCGGCCCGGGTACCCCGTGGAGAAGGATGCGCCGACGCTGAGCGAGACGTTGCCTGTGGACGGGAGTCGGAGGATCGTGGAGGTTTTTATTAGCGATGAGGAGTTTGAAAGGACGGGGGATGCTCGGGCTGGGAAGGTGAGGAAGGCGAAGGTGGAAGGGTTGTACGAGGGTGTTGATTTGAGTGTGCCTGGAGGATGGCGGGGGGAAGGGAAGAAGGGGTGGGTGTTGGTGCGTTTGAGCGCGGGTTTGATTACTTTGGGGATGGGAGTGCTTTTTTGATAGATGCGCCGGGGCATGCGGCGGGGCATTTGGAGATGCTGGTCAGGGTCAAGGTCAATGGGGATGGTGAGGAGGATGATTTTGCTCTGCTGGCGGGGGATTGTTACCATCATCCGGAACTGATGAAGGATCCGCAGAGAACGGCGCGACCCCCGTTTTCAAAGGGGAGTATGCATACGGATCCGGAAGTTGCTATCGATACTATGGCGAGGACGAAGGCGTTCTACGAGAAGGAGAATGTGTTAGTTGCTGGGGCGCATGATTTTAGTGTTGGAGAGGCAATTGTGTCTGGGAAGGAGGAGATTGAAGGGTTGGTGTGCTTGAATGAGTGGAGGAGTAAGGGGTGGGGGAAAGGTATTGCATAAAAACTCTTCGGTCTATCTAGAGTTGCGTACTGGTCTGGTTAGCATTTACAAACTTATCCGACGCACATAATGGTTCAGATAAAAGTGTCGGAAAGCAACTCATATCATGGAACCATATGCTCTGCACTTATCATCTGAGATTGAGAGAGCGAGCGAGGGACAGAGAGATGAAGTGGAAAACATGGGGTGGGTATTCACTCAACTCTCCTTCATCATCAATCTATCTATGTTATACCAAACCCAGAACAGAAAAAAGGAAAAACTGCCCACACATACAACATTCCTCAAGCCTCGTGAAAAATCAGAGGCAATCCAAGACCCATGAAAAGAAACAAACGCCCTGAAATGCTTTTGAACCCTCGCTCCCATTTCCGTTCCATCCCAGCACATCGATCACTTCAACATTCTTCCAAATGTCGTCAGTCTCACCCCTTCTCATACACATGTATACACAGCCAAGACCCCTTCGAACCCCTAGACCAAGAACAAAAAGAGATTTAACCTAGCTTAAGCTAAGTTAACAACTTCTGGCCACCCCTGCCCCCGTCACTTCCCTCGAAAGCCTTGGAGAAACTACACCAAGCATCCTTGATACTAACAACCTCGTACGTGCCCTCTTCCTGGATAGGAATCTTCATAGAATAGTCGTGACTCGTCTCGGTGCGAATATCAAGGACCTTACTCTTACGCCCGCCTTTGCCTGCGTTCGTAGATTTGGTGTACGTGAACTCAAACGGCGGCGTGCCCGTGAATGTGAAGTCGAGGTCCGTGCCGCCTCCCTCATGGATGTCGACCGACGAGACGATGCCGCCGGAGAGACGCACCGTGGGAATAGGATGAATGGTCTTGGTTATGTCGAGCGTGGCGAGGCATTCGGATTCAGTGTTGCGGAGGCCGGTGATGGTGAAAGTTCCCGGCAGCTCGGCGAGACGGCGGAAGGTAGTGCGGGATTCTGAGGCCTTGCGCTGCTGACCATTGAAGGTGTAGTAGACGGTGAAGGGCGGTTGTCCACCCAGTGCAAATGAGAGACGTTCGCCGACGCAGAAGTCGGACTTGTCGTCGAGTGAAGTCGCGCTTGGGGCATCGTGTACGCTAATGTGTACCCGGGGGGTGCCTGGTGGGGGCTTGTAACCGCAGCCTCGAGCATCGCGCACTTTACGGATGGAGACGGAGGACTGGCCGAGGTGAAGTTTGCGGTGCCCGATCTTGAGATCGTATTTGGTGCTTGTGATGTCTCGATGGACACTGATTTCTGGGGTCACAGAGCCGGCATGCTTGATTTCCACTTCTAGTACAAACGGTGGGAGACCTTCCAGAGTCACGGGAATCACTTCCTCGCCATCAGTCTCACCGGCGCAGTAAGGATACGTCTTTCCTGGTTTGTCAAAGCGCGCTGATGGGCGTGGATTAACGGTTTGCTGGACGACAAGAGGGGTAAAGTGTCTCTTGGAATGATCATAGCGTTTATCGGAGAGCTTCTTAAAGGTGTATTCGTAAACACCAGCCTTGGCGGTGTTGGCACGGATGGTAGCAAAGCCAACAGGTGCTTTTACGTCCTTATCACTGACAGAAGCAGTCTTGCCTCGCTGATCCTTGTACTCTTGCCTGTAAGAAAATTCGTATGGGGGGGTTCCTAGATCGAATTAGCTACTGCCAAATATGCCATGACACTCTTGAACATACCAGTGAAAGCGACATCGAAAGAGTCCTCATCACCCTCGCAAATCGCGTCTTTGACGTACTTTCCGTTCTCAAATACGATGGAAGGCGATTCAGGAATACTCATTTGAGGCCGTGGGAACCAGCCTACGTGAAACTGGTTCGCTTTCTCTTCAATAAATCCGGGACACACCGAATCGCGCACCGAGAGAAGCTGATAGGTGCCCTGTTCTTTCACACTGAGGAACGAGTTGGCAGTATGTATGATAGTCTTGTCCTTGGACCCCGTATCCAGGTTTTCGTATTCGAGATGCCATTTCCCGGTACCAGTGAGCCGTATGGGTAACTCGACCATGTGTCCTTCTAGACCCATAACAGACTGTTTTCCTTCGCCATACGCGAAGTAAGCCTTTGGTCGCTCATGGCGGACATGAACCTTGGCTTCATCTTTCAGGAAATCCTTGCAGTTCATCTTGTCGGTTATGCTGGACAAAGCGACGGTGTATTCACCGCCACTCTTTAGTTTATCAGTCTTGATAGTATAATCCGATCCCTCCACATCGACTGTATGTTTGGACCGCTTGCCGTTGTGGACAATTTCATACTCAAGTCTGAACGGACCCTCGCCAATAAGGCTGACGTCAAATTCGGCTGTTTGGTCGATACAGGCTTGTTTGGGTTTGGAATCCTTGAAGTGAGCAGAAGCAGGTGGTTTAACATCTTGCTGGAGAACGAGATTATCCAAAACGTGACCTTGATACACTGCGTCGGAAATCTCTTTGAAAGTATAAGTGTAATGACCGGCCTCGGCAGGGGTGAGATCCACGGATCCACGGAGCGAGCCAACTTGCTGATGGCGGGTCTTGAGCTTGTCTCCTTTCTTTTGCTCCGTGTAGGTGAGGTGGAATGGAGGGGTTCCGGTAAAGTCCAAAGCAACACGGAGGCCAATGGGATTTCCAGCGCACTTATCGACAATATCCTCGCTGGACAGAGTAAGGTCTGGCTGGGGAGGGTTTTGTAATAGGCAAGAGGTGGGCTCAAGAACTTCACCCGTGCAGAAATCAGTTGAAACTGACTTGAGTGTATACAGACCAGCCTTGGAGATGAGAGGTTTCTCATGAGTGTTTTTCAAGGTCTGCTTCTTGAGCTGTGCGTTGCTGCCTTGATATCCATCGGCGACAATATCCTCCTCAGGGGTAAAGAGATACTCAATAGCATGCGCAGAATTAATTGCTCGTTTCCCAGTTGATGTATAGTAGACGGGAAGGTGGGCGGATTGGCCTTTGGCCACCTGGAGGGGATCTTGCGGGTTGCAACCTTTTAGTTGAACCTTTGGACGCTCGTGAACAAGAAGAGACCGCGAAAGATCGGCGGTCTTTGCCCTCGGACGGTCTTCATCATCCACCGCCTCGAAGTTGACATAGTTCCCAAGACCATCTCTGACTTCTTCCACTGAGTACGCCCATCTGGTACCAAGCGTAAGAGTTTCGTTCAACGGAACCGTAACTTTGACTGAGCGGGCCCAAGATACGTCTTCGTCACCACTTTTGACCAAAGCCTGTGAATTATGGCGCGATAAAGGGGAGATGGCGTCGTCGGGTTGAAGATTTTGAAACTCGAGATTCTTCTGTGGTTTCTCATCCACTGTTAGACGGTACTTGACGGCAAGCGGAGCAACTCCCTCCACTTCGATAGCAATATCGGACAGGTCGTCCCGGCAGCGGTTCTCACTAGTCGGGCGTACTCTAGCTTGTGGACATTGCGCAATGACGACATTCGACCTGCGGGGGCGTACTTGGAGCTTTGACTGATCGGTGACCTTCTTGAGCAGATAGATACCCTTCTTCTTAACGGGATATCTAAGAATCACGGGATCTGTAGGATCCATGTACTTGGACGCTTTCTTTGCCTTATTCATAAGTTTTCTGAGCTCTTTCTGTTTGATCAGGATTGTCTCGTTATAGTTGTTCTCGACATCGATGCGCACCATTTCCATTTCGATGGGGTCGGTCTGGTTCACGAGGATAGGAAGCTCGAGCTGGGTAACAGATGAGTTGAGACAGAAGGGCTCTTTGTTTGGATTCAAAATGGCAGAACCCTCCGGCAGGATGTTGACAATTTGCTTTCCCAAGATAAGGTTGGGGTTGTGGAGGATGTCTGCAGGCTTGACGGTATGCTCGTTGATGGCAGTTTCGCCCTGGAAAAGGAAGGAGTAGAACATGCTCATCCAGACGGCGAAGGGGAGGCTGATGCGGTACATGAGGAACCAATCAATAAAAGCATGACCCACGAAAAAGACGAAGGCGGTTCCGTTGCTCCACTGCATCCACGGGATGTCCAGCAGCGGAACTCCAAATATAAAGCATAGATCGATGAACGCCCATTTCAAAGTGAGACCTAGCGATTCCTCCTCCAAAGTATACCGATTATAAAGTTTCCATCCCAGTAAAACGACGTAGAAGGAGGTTACATAGATGCGCTGTTGGGCCGCATCGAGCATGTGGGTGGGGATGACAGGCTGCGAATCCGAAATAGGCGTGGCCGTTGGGACATCTGGGAGAGGAGATCGGACATTGGGGCGGGAAGGAGTAGACGTTGAGGCATTCGAGGAGGAGCTTTGGGTGAATGGCGAGCCTCTGTTTTGCTGCGGCGTTGCGGGAAAGCCGCCAGGCCCTCGTCGAGGCGTGCTGTTCATCGCCAGCTAAGAGTGGTGGGTTGCACTGTCATGGATTGTCAGACAGCTGGCTGTACATCCACAGACAAATGGATGGCGGGGAGAAGGGTGTGGACGGAGGGTTGGTGGTTGTTGACGTTGCTGTGTTTGTGTGCTGCCTTTTCGGCCGTCAAACAAAACTTGGGGCGCGTCTCCATGCGCGAGGTCATACCTGGCCGCTCCAGCCAATCAACGCGCGTCCACCTTCGCTAGCCCACAATAGCTTCCTCCCCTCTCTGCTCGACTTCATTCGATCATGTCACACATGTACAATTTTATCTTCTAGATTCATCTAATTTCCTTTATAAATGTCGACCAGCTAATACCTAGATGAAGCGAATTCCATTTATTGTTGCTATGTGGTGCTGCCAAAGCGAGCATCTTCTTGGTGTGAGATGCACATGTAGGAGACGACTAAACACCCTTACTGCACAGCGAGACGCAATGACCACTGGAAATGGAGGTTTGCTGTTTTATCTGGTAGGATCTATACTTACAGCGTGTTAGTTTCAATACCTGGTGTTTCTCTATGCACTGTCACCGCAATGGCTGATCAAACAATTGGGAAGGTTATTTCATGTACTAAGAAACAGTGCTTCTCAGTAATCTCTACAGTAAATCGAAAACAAGATTTCAACTATTCGACACCGACCAGGGTGTAAATTTGTTGTATTAAGCAAGTACTAATGCAGTTGGGAGCAGCAAAGGATAGCCGGTACCTTTCGCCCAAATAGTCATTATCATTCGATTATCCCTCCAGAGAGCCATACAATATGCAAAGACAAGCAAGGAAAATATACAAAAGAAAGAGAAGACCCCAATTACGTTGCGTTTGACATGCAATTGAATACCATGACATTGATGCTTCTATTACCTAAGAAACGTGTTAATCTCCCTTCTATCTTCCTTTTGATGAATCCCCATAGGACAAGACCGACCTGCTCTGCCATCATCTACGCAGTGTGGGATCTGTACATCCGATTCTCCAGTAATAATTTCGACCGGCGTCGTTATCACCGGCGCCTCTGCACAACCCGTTGGTCAGGCAGAGGTCTCCCGTGGCACAGCATGCGGAGTGTTGGCTGTTCTCAATGGCAGTGGTGTTGCATGGAATGGCATTTTCGAAGTGCTGTGTCCCGTTTGGGAAAAAGCATTGCGAAGACATGATGTCTGTAAAGATATCTTTTCAAACTAAGGAAACAAAGAAAAAAGAGGAAATCAATACATGCGATGAAGCTCTACGAACTGGTCGAGGAAACAACGGAAAGCACGATAATTATGTATCCATGGTAAAAAAGGCAACTGAAGTGGAAACTTCTCTCGAAACACCAAAGTACTTGGTGTATCACCGTCAGATCAATTTTCAGAGATGTGCTGGAAGGGGATTAGCTCGAATGCCGGGAAAAATCGCTGATAGAGGGCCTCGAATTGCTGATTGATGGACGAAGTAACCGATTGCAGGGGTTCCAAACTTACGTGCATGTATACGAGACAAAATGGGTGGATGCTAGCCCCCAACTGTCTCGGGCCGCGAGCACTCCTTTTTCGCATGTATATCTATGTCTCTTAAAACAGGACGCTCCTTTGCCGTGGGTGAATGAGAACTCAGTTGTTTGTTGCTTTGGTTATGCGAGGGGCTCGAAGGAGACATAATCTATCACAGTTAGAATGGTGAGTGGAACTCAAGGTCGGTTTAAGGTACTCGATCACGTAGGTCGTACATTTCGAGCGGGGGCTACTTATTGGCAAAGGGGTTGTTATGGTTTCACAAGTCCTATCGCGTGGAAGAGGGCCTAATCTGGGCTGAGCATACCTGCATCGACTTCGGTTAGAAGGAGGAAGAAACTAGATACGCATATCTGCGGAATATGATATGCTTCGAATATTGGATAGTTTTTGTTATGGGGATTAGCCTAGTCAATAATGACCCTCGTCATTTCTAGGCACGTTGTAATAGATTGGTAGACCGCCAGGCTTGTACTTGTACAATAGAAGAAGAAACGGATCACAGAGAAATGACGGACTTTGGAATGCAGATGATTAAGAATCTTTTGTATGACTTTTTTTCTAATTGTATTGTCGAGAACGACAACATTTTCTTAACAAATATCAGAATTACTTATGCTAGTGGTCATCGACTATAGTACATTAGAAGCGAGTTTCAGTCCATGCATCAAATCGAGATATCATCTGTGAGAGCTGGGAATTATATCTTCTGAAGGCAAACGCCAAGAAAGATAAGGTCCACAGCAAAGCTAGAACCTGACCAACCTGCGGTCTTTCACCGCCAAAAACCCCTGAGCAGCAAACAGCTACCGAGTGACGGCACCGCCGACACGCAGTACATGTACCCTGGAATCCCATCTTTTCTACGGTTGCTTCACCAAAACAGCTGATTCCGACAATAAGGGCACTTCTTCTCTGCACCCTGGTTCGCAGACTTGCACCATTTTTCGATACAAGATTTTCCAAATACATGTTTGCACGGAAGACGCACAGCGGGATGTTCCTCGCTGTACTCCTCTGAACATATGCACTCCGTCCATATATCTTCAGAACCAGGGTCCCGCACAGCGGCAGGAAGTCCATCGATGAATGCCTGTGCCCATGGACTCACAGTAGGTCGGAAGATCCTTCGTGGAAGTCGAGCGTTCCATGTAGGGCTGGATTCCCCAAGGTGACGCTCATGCCGTTCGAGGATAGCGGAAATGTTTTGGAGGAGAGCATAACTCTGAGTTTCTGAGTGGTCGTATTCTGGGGTTTGCCGCTCAACAGCTTCAGTGTGATAAGGAGGATATCGGTCTTCTCCAGAGCCTGTAGGCGAGAGTTGCTCACGAGGACGACGAGCGTGGTTTGCAGCGGCTGGAACTTGACCTGCCCTAGGATAATAACCCCGTCGCCCGAAATTCGCAATGCGGATAGGAGACGGGGTATCAACATAATATATGCGATCATCTAGAGTCGGTGTAGTTACGCGTCGGCTAGAACCATGATCGTTGTCGACGGTGGCTAGAACTCGACTTGCTCTAGGATAACGAATCTGGCGCCCGATTTCTTGAGTGCGGGGATGAGAAGGCGCCCTAGGACAAAACCTGCGGCCATCTCGGGTTCGTGTAACAGGTTGTTGGTCATTTCCACAGTCATTGTTGTCGTGAATTAGAACGTGACCGGCTTCGGTGCGGAAAAGATCGGGTTCATGATTGTGATGAGTTAAAGAGGCTCTGAAATCATGAGGACGGCTTGGTTCGGTACGGAAGGGATCAAACTCGTGGACTGAGGGAGGATCAGGTTCATGCCCGACGAGAGGAAAATAAGTGCGGCTATCCGGAGCACCTGTAGGGAGATGAAGATGACCATGTTCAGTTGTTTCGGTATCTGGACTTTGGCTTGCAGTATTTCTGACAGCGTAGAAGCCTCGGATGTTTGCAGGCCGATTCATATTGCCTTCGCCAGGCTGAGGATAACGACTAAGGTATCCAACTCGACCAGAGTGTGAGCGAGAGCCATCATGATCATTCATGCTGAAATCGCGGCGTGGTTTCGACATACTGTAGTGAAAGCGTTGGGCACGAACTGTAGGTTGTAGGTCACAAACAGGCAGTTGCGGGGGCCTGGATTACGGTCGTACGGTTGTATTATAGCGCGACTTGGTAATTGTGTTACGAGCACTGAGCCCATTAATATGGACTTGGTGCGCTTTGCTAGGAAGACGGGGTTATATCAGCTGGGTTACCGAAGAAAGGTGTTATATCAATCCACTAGATTATGGGTGTTGTGCTAGTGTTGCGTTTGCACCATGGCCAGTAACTATATAGTGAACAAACACTCTGTATTGACCCACGGGGTAAATTGTGTTAGAATTTTGTCGATGATAGAGTTAGGAAAGAAGCTTGTTTTCCAAGGTTTACTTCCATAGCCACATATCACGAATGTCATTAGACTTTTTTTTCCAGTATTCATATGCTAAAGCAGTATGCTATCGCGCGCGATCTACCACAATTTATAAGCATATATATAGTTATAAACATTGCTCAATAGTGAGTGCGCAAGAAAATCCTGTCACAAGTAGATGGAGCGGTGTATGCTAGAAACTGAATGGGTGGGGCGCACATAGCTGTCACATTGCGTTGAAACTACTGCGCCGCAGGCATGCATGATATTAAGATTTTTATTGGACATTAATATTGTTTTTATGCCATTCCGTCGGACTAATCATCAGCCTCAGCCTCAGCCAGTCAGGCCTCTCAGCTGACAATGAAAGCTGGACTTACTGTAAGAAAACGGACACACCAAAATTTATCAACTATCCACTCCGCCTATAATATTATCGTGATTTATCATTTTACAAGCAAATAAGGCCTATTTAATAGCATTTTTAATAGTCCTAATGGTCGTAGGATAGTCCTAAGGATCGTAGAGATACTAAAAAGTTAAGTGATGGTTAGGATTCCTCGCTTACTGTGTAAGTCCGCTTTTATTGTGGTTTTCATAAATCAGGGGGCCACCTAAAAATACAAAAAAGGCTGTTTCTGCTAATTAAGGGAGTGTAAATTACTAATAAATATCCTTACATGAGTAATATAACCTAGATCTGATATAATTATAATTTAGTTATGATTTATATGACGTTACTATAATAATAAGACAAGGCTTTTTTACATATATTTAATTAAAATCATCTATAATAGCATAATAATTACTTGTACTAAAACGTATAAGTATTTTTATTAGTAATTTACACTCCCTTAATCAGCAGAAACAGCCTTTTTTGTATTTTTAGGTGGCCCCCTGATTTATGAAAAGCACCTATATTGTCAGCTGAGAGTCAGGCCCCCATATGGTGCCGCGGGAGGCTAACTATCGAACACTGATCGCTTTCTGGGAAGATTGCTGTCTCCCTCTTATTATACCTCTGGCCCTGAGGAGTCACTGTTGCAGTTTACTCCAAGTATTTTCCGACCTTCGAAATTCAATCCACAAATGATCATTCTGCACAATCATGGCGATTAATCACGTAACCGATCCTATCAATGATTATGTTTACCGCGGGATCTGGATCAACAAAAATCGTGGGAATACCATTCTAGGCGCCACTCTTACTTTGGATCGCGAGACGGGCGGAATACTGATTGCTTTCTTGGCCACGTATATTGTTGCAGCAGGGAAAGCATTTTGGAACATTTCGCGCTTCCTTCTACACTACTATTTATCATCGGCGATGCAACAAGATGCTATTTATCACCAACAGCAAGCGATTTTACGCAACACTCAGAACTCCTTCGACGCACTATGGATTTCGATAAAGGCCAGCGCAGCATGGAGAAAACGGACTCGGCGAAGTTTTGGGCGCTTTTCCCTAGCCGCAACAGTAGCTTTTGTGGCATGGACAGGATTCAGCGTAGCAAGTAAGATCTTACTAGATCTAGATCAGAGTTTGATACAAACTGATATTCTTTCGTTTCAGGTTTGCTATCACCTCGTCTCACTTCGAATAACGCAAACGAGGTCCAGCTCTCCAGCAAGGCCTGTTTAAATAACACTGAAGCTGAGAGAAATGCTTTCAACAGGACCAGTATCGTGTCTGACCGTTCCCAGGCATTCTTGGAGCATGCGACATATGCTCTTAGATGTTACAGAGATGAGCTGGCAGTGAATACAACAATGTGCCAAAACCATCCAACACCAAAACTTCCTTACAATATGGATAGTAATGCTAACTGTCCTTTTTCTCGCGAAATATGCAAATCGGCTTCCGGAAATATAATACTTGATACTGGACTTCTTGACAGCAATGCTCACCTGGGCATTAACACAAACCCAAAATTCCAATTTCGGTGTAAACGACATTGTGCTCCATTAGTTACACGGGGCTACTCCGAAATTCATACTGATCCGGATAGTCATGCCTTCCGTACAGCACGGTACTGTAAGTATTGTTTTTTTTTATCACTGAACTAGATGTCTATAACTTATTATTACCGATTATGGGGACTGGAGCTTAGCTCATGTCTTAAGCATCTCAACTCACTTAACATAAGTTTTTGCCTGATCTTGACTAATGAAACTCCCACTGATTAGTTTATGGCTATTCTAATTCTAGTAGTAATGGCGGCACCAACAATTCTTACATGTTTGAAATACCTCTCATGCCTCGGAATCTAATAAACATAAGTGATAAGAGTAGGAGACTCGCATTGACATATATGAACACTGGCTACAAGATCAGGTGAGTGTTTACACTTTGATATCAAATCTTCTCCGTTCAATGTGCTTACCCAAAAGTTCCTACGTTCAATCGTGTATCGATACTGAATTTACAACTGACTAGCTTGCAGAGCAGCTTTTACCTATCCCGGCGACAGGACTACGTTCACCCCGATCCAAGCCCTCGATCAATCAGACGGTCGTCTTTCTATTCTGTTCATGGATGCTCCGGAAACATATCACCTAAACAAAGTAGAAGATCCATGGATCTACGCGACAAAAGAATTAAATTTTACTCCCTCTGCACCAAACCCCGAGAAGAATGCTTCGCTATTCATATCCGATGATGTACCCCAGGCTATAGGCTGCACCACACAAGTATATGTCTGTAACCCACAACTATTTGAGAATCAAAGATGTCTGAGTATATTCTCCGTGATTGACGACAATGAAGTTTCGGAAATATGGCCCAAAACTGAGGACCGAATGGCAGTTCTTGGGGCAGCAGGTGCTCCCTTGGGCTTTTTCTCCATGGCATTAGAACCCGAACTGTTTTACAGCACGCCTGGAGTGCCATCGACGTTGGCGGGATTGACTTTGTTTGGTGCAGTGCAGGCAGACTATCTACCTGCAGATCAGTGGCAGAAAGAAATGGAATACCATTTTCAAGTCACACTGGCATCTATTCAAAATTCCATGATAGACGTTATGACGGGGAAGGCTCCATGGACACCATTGGGCTCAGAGTCGTGTAAAAACGAAGATAATTGTCGCAAAATCTGCGGATACCAGGTGAGTGGAATTTGTAGCCAGAAGGCGATAGAGGCAAAAGCTCACTGCAGTAGCGAGTCAAAAGCACGGGGTTTTATTCTTTTAGCGTCCTCGCAATAGTCATTATTCTCGTATTCGGGGGCATCCTCATGCTATTAGCGGCCTTTCTCGACCAGATCCTCGCTACATTAAGCCACAGGTACTCGAGATTTGTTTACCCGCTTCTGGAGTGGAGAAGCAATTCCATCCTACAGTTGCAACGAAGTGTACATGAGAACCTTGGATTGGGTACATGGTCTCACGCGTCTGATGACGTCCCGGTAACAAAACAAGGAGAAACATTGGGAATTATTGATACGAGTGACCGGAAACACCCAAGATTGGTGAATCCTGCATCATGTACGAGCGATTCGAACTCTGAGATTGGGTTTGAAACTGAGTCTGATGAGAACATTATTATGACCTCAGTAACAAATAGGATGTATACTCCACTGTAGCATGGTGATAGTTGAGAATTGAGTACTCTGTCAAAAAATCGACAACTATTTATCTATCGCTATGTTGTAGTTGCATCTTGGTCAATAATCGAATAACGTTATATGCAATACCCCGCCATATTTATTGATCAAGGAATATATGACTGAAATGAACACAGCAGTGGGAGATTTGCCTTCTCCCACTCTTACAATATTGAAGCGTATTGACGATAGCGGCCGCGCGCTTAACGCCCGGCCCACTTATGCAATCACCATAGGAGATAAAAACTCGCTAGCTAATTAGGCCAGACCGCTATCTAGCCGAAGTGAACAAAACGCATTTCCGATAAGTAATTAATCTATCTCGGAAAATACTTTGAAACTCCAGTACTGCGGGCCGAACTCTGCAACTGTAATGGTTTTCCGGACGATGAATGAGCTCAGTAAAGCCGCCATGCGGGGTTTATCCTATCCAACCACGGCACAATTCGCCGCGTAGAATACCTACTTGAGACATAGCCTATTTCCAAGGACCTTTATCTGAAGTCACGCCTGAGTATAAGACTGAGCAAAGTTCCATAGGTACTGGTTTGTGACATTGATTGATTTTGATTGTGCCTACCGATTATCATGGCTTCCACATCCAGCATGCTTGAGCCTCCCGCGCTCCCCACACTCCAGATTCCTTCTAAATACAGTACTCTCCATACAGATGCAACTAGCACAAACGCCATTCTACGAGCAGCTTGTACATGGGGAAAGTGAGTGCTTTCTATACATCAATCGACAATATGAGCAAGAGCTGATAGAATCTTTTGTAGCACCCCGGACGGTGGCATGAACCGATTGACATGCAACGACGACGACAAAAGTGTGCGCGACTGGTTCATTTCAGAAACCAAGAAATATGGGTGTTTCCACAAAATCGACGAGATGGGCAACATATTCGCCATTCGCCCCGGCCAGAACAACAATCTCCCCCCTATTGCTATCGGCAGTCACCTGGACACCCAACCTACTGGAGGACGTTACGATGGTATCCTTGGCGTTGTATGTGGAATGGAACTCCTGCGAGTTTTACATACAAACAACATTACAACATACGCACCTGTAGCGGTAGTGGACTGGACCAACGAAGAAGGCGCACGTTTTCCCCCTGCAATGCTATGCTCGGGAGTATATGCTGGCGAGTTTAGCACCAAATATGCTCAAGGCCGTCAAGATGCAGACGGAATTACGCTAGGCGCAGAACTGCAGCGCATAGGATACATGGGTCCGACGCCATGCTCCTTCTCCGAAAACCCCATCCTAGCCCACTTCGAAGTACACATCGAGCAAGGTCCCATTCTAGACTTTGCTGAGAAAGCCGTTGGTATCGTATCGGGTGTACAGTCTATCCGATGGTCCAATATAGAGATCCAAGGCCGAGAAGCACACACAGGCTCGACACCCATGGACCGAAGAAACGACGCACTCTTAGGTGCCGCCAAGATGATCGTGGAGACAAACCGCATTGTCACCGAAACCAAAGTTGGGCCGCGCGGTGGCCGTGCGACGATTGCCGTCATTAACTCCTCACCACAAAGTATCAACACCATCTCCGGGAAAGTTAGTCTCGGTCTCGATATCCGAGCGCCCGCTGACAGTGACTCTGAACTTATCGAATTGCAATGTAAGAAATCATTTGAAAAGATATGTGAAGAACACGGCTTGACCATGTCCTTTGATAATTTCTGGGTCAGCCCTGCTGTGGTGTTCGATCAGATTATGGTTGAATGCGTGAGGAGGTCTGCGGCGGAACTCGCATGTGATATGGAAATCGTTTCTGGAGCTGGGCACGATTCGGTTTATACGTCTCGCAAAGTGCCGACGGCTATGATCTTTGTGAGGTGTAGAGATGGTGTCAGTCACCACCCCTCAGAATTCTCCAGAGAGGAAGATTGTGCAGCGGGAGCGGAGGCTTTGCTTGGGGCGTATCTGAGGTACGATGATTACATCCGTCGCTCCACAGCGAAGATATAACGAAAATATTATGACTTGATATTTTTCTTCACTGTCGAGTAGCGATATCGAAAATATAATATAGAATGTACATTGTTATCCATTCGGTTTAATTCTTGCGTCTTCTTCAACCCCCACCCTTGAGAATCTGACTTGAAGTCATACGCACAAATAATGCATGCGGTCTACCGTCGACACAGTTTCCAAATATGAGATATTTGCATGAAATCAACGTAGAACTGGCTAGTATTTGCCCGGAACATGGTTTCTCCCAAAAATTGTAGTGTTCCAAGATCACACCTTCAAAATCTTAATATACTATCTAAATGGTACAACCCGTAGATTGTAACCTAGAAAGAACGATCGAATTCTACTTGAAAAAGCGGCCAAAAAATGCCACCTACCCACAAATTTGATCTCCAAGTATCTCGCGGAAAGGTACACGAATTTGACATACTGTTCAAATCAAGACGGTCCCTTCCCGGAATCTCTGCATAATCTGGGGTTACAGGCATTATGCCTAATTTTATGTCAATCAAGAGGTGGGTAGAGGCGACTTTATCGGCTCGTGGGCTATCTGAATCTGGTAATATTAAAATATTGTGTAAGCCCCATGGTTGGCCAATAGGAATTGGCACAATCGCTTACACTCTGCATTACATTGTAAGGCTCAAGTGCTAATTAGCACGTGGTATCCCATTTTTGCAACCATAAGTGGGAGAAAAGCCCGTCAACTTTAATTCGGACCGATATCTTATTAATTCTAGGAAAATAAGCTCAGATGGTGAGCTTAAAGAGATATCTAGTGAACGCTTTTTGGAGTTGGCTTTCGTTGGGTATCAAGCATTGATTCGAATACTCTGCCCGAAAGGAAAAGTTGATATTGAGATACCTGTTCGATTTATACATTAGACAGTTCTGTTGCAAATATAGGATTCGTACGAAATTTGTCTCGAAATTCGCTATATTATAAACTCTAATCGTTTTTGGATGGTCGACTGTTTGGTACTTTCAACGATCATGTACGAATGAGACTCGGAGATATCTCGAAAAAGGAGGACTGGAATAGCGTGTTTTTGTAGGCCAACATTTATGGGAGGCATTAGATCTGAAAAAATTAGGTGGGACACCTGTATTACCATAGCAGACTGGAGAAGCATAAGTTGATACCCTTTTATAAATTTACGCATTTTTTTACTTGCTGCGTTGGTATTGGAGCACACCAGAATGCCGGACGTGCAAACAAGCTGGCGATTGGAAGAATCGTTTGGTAAAATTTGCTAAATCTGCTCTTCTACAATCTTAAAAGTATGGTTTAAATGTTGACGTTTCCCAATGATCCATTGCTCACGCATCATAGTCGCGAATGAAACCTCATTCGCATCTTCGGTTTCTCCCAGAGCGGAAACGCTCTACAGCCCTCTAGCCATGCCACCTCATGCAAACAATCCCAATCATAAGCCATCACCATCTTTGCAAGGTTGATTAGGCGTGTGCTATCTTATAGCTATTGTTTACAAGACTTTTGTCGTGTCAGACCCATCATTTTGGGGAAACTTTAAAAATGCAATAGAAGGAAAATGTAATAATTATCTAAGCCTCATACCAGAATCACTAGCTCACCCCATCTTCCTCGCCTGCTCCAAATCCTGCTCTGTCAATTCCCTCAATGTGCCCGTTTTTGCAACCTTTCCCGTGAGGGCCGCAGCGCCGACTTCTGTGATCATACCCAAGGTTCCTACCTCGGTCTTGTAATACACCACGTATTTGGACTTGATCTCAATGAGCGTCATGCGCGGGTCTCTGGGACCGCCGTCATGCTTGCCGTCGCCCAAGTCACCGAACCATGCCTTGATAGCGCGGGTGTAAAGTTCCTCAATGCGCGGGTCTGAGTTGGAAAGAGTGGTCACGACACCTGTGATGGAGATCCAGTCTTCTGTCTTTGTATCGTGGAAGGATATCTGGACTTCCTTGTTTTGCTGCAGGTCATCCATTTTTTTGGAGTGGGCATTGGTAAGGTAGAGGATATCAGGGCCGGATCGTTTAGCTACAGCCATGCAACGACCAACGGGGCCTGGAAAATACCACATTAGTCTACTAGGTTTTGCTAAAACAATAGACTTGTGTATGGAGGGTAGGAATGTATGGAAGGACAGAAAAGTGTGGCGGAAGAACTCACCAACGCCCTTTCTGTATGCGTTGAGCATACTGATTTTGTTTTCATCCACAAGTTTGTAAAAGTCCTCGACTTGTTTCACTTTCGATGTCTCGTTGTCATATTGTTTTGCAACCGAGGGATCGGTCTGGGAGTTGACTTCTTCTGGCTTCAGGTTCTCGGGCATTTTGTGAAGTGAATAAACTGAAAACTGTCTCTTGACGTTTGGAACGATGAACCTTGATTGAGGTTTGATAGAGTATGCTCGAGCGATTGTAAGAGAAGCTACAAGTCGCGGGGAAGAACTGCAGGCTGAATAGCGAGATAGGGTTTTGGGTGCGTGCAATATTGACATTGTAATGGTATTTGCATATTGACGTATCTGGCGGTTATTTGTATGGAAGACGGACCCCGACAATTGCGGGGAGACTATGCAGGAATACATCAGTGACGTGGATATGAAGACATATTTGGGGCTGTTGTTCTTCGCGTAGGCCGCGAGGATTATGGATGACGATGGGATAATTCATTTAGTCGCACGCGCGTAATGCCAAGCAGGACCATGGGACTCTTTTGTAGAATACGAAGGACTTGCATGTACGGGCTGCCTCTTAGCACTGTAAATCTAGATTCCCCTAAGTTTTTAGCTCATTTACATATATTACGCCTTCCCTATTATTAAATAAACTTAAAATGCTCTATTTTACCGTGTACACTTCTACTTTATTCTCTTTTACTTAACCGCCTTATACTTCTTTTTCCTCTTTACTAACAATTGAATGACGATTATTTTGTTGTTTTCGTACCATATGAAACTCATAAATTAAGGCTTCAGCAACCCTATTAATTCTTTTATCCTTCATGTAATGGTTTGCTTCGCTACGTTGGTGGTTGATTGATACCTTCTCCGCCGCTTCACTACAAACCGGCCGATGTTAATTACTAATTAAGAGTTTAGCTCTATGCTTAGGCTTTTTGCGTTTATTTTTTGTAAGAGACTCGTGCCCAAGTCCGTCGTACTTTAACTGGCCACTATTAACTCCTACAAAGCTGTTGATGGGCGTGATTCTAAGAAAGCGTTGGACTGTGTTTAGAGGGAACGGATCTCCTCCTAGAGTACGGCGTTTTGGTTGTGTAGGCTTTGCTGTTCCGATTTGATCTCTGCGACGTTGGCTTGGAGGTTATTGACGAGGATGTTCTATTTCACGATGTTACTGATCTGCTATGTGCCGATTCCATTTAGGTTCGCGATGAGCGACGTGACTTCTAGGTTCGTGTCTCTTTCCCTTGCGTTTGTGAGTGACGGGAGCGACAGTAGTGCTTGCGGATAGCTTATTTTGTGTTGATTATAGCGTAATTGAGCGTGTTCGCAATCACTGCTTAGCTTTAAGTACTGTTGCGCTTGGTTTTCTTGTGCACCCTATTGGTGCTGCTGGCGCTGGTACGTGTAACAGCGTGATGGGTCATGTGCATGTATTGTATTGTATATGTGTGTAGGTGTAACTAGCTAGGTGCCTGTGGCTACATGTGTCCGGCCCTGGTCCGTGCACCAGGTGCTCCTGCCTATCCACCATACCGTGACAGTACGGGTCTCGGACTCCGAGACCCTGCAGCGTAGAGAACGAATAAGAATAAATAAGGATTTGTTTTCTGCGCAAACACGTATCTTGAAGCGGTTAAACAAATTAGGTAAAGCGTTGTTGGAAGGTACAGTTGCAATGAACCTGTATTCAAAAATCTACATATGTATCTCTAAGTTAGGAGTAGAAGGACGAATTTCACGTACGTATGTAAAAAATCTTATCCTCATTGGGGTAGGAAGAGGGGAAATAATATAAAATTACGCTGCTTTTAAAATTCTGATGTACACCTGCGTTGCATGAGATATGTTACGCTGTATACGCACAGAAAACAAGCCCTAACTCTAGGAACTTTCGAGACCTCGTTTATGCTAAAAATTGCAGTATCGTTATATGGGTTTATATAAGGCTGAAGTTTGCTTTGCATGGGGTTATAGACAACAAAGAGTATTTTGTTATAAACTGAGTTACCAACCACATAGCCAAGACCTTTTTAATGCACAGCCTACTTACACGTAGGAGCTGGTCATAACACCTACCCCGAGTACGGACATCACACTTCTGTGGAATTACGTCTATGAGGATCATATCATTGCTCTTAGCGGATGAGGAGGATGGCTATTTCTAGTTGGTGGTCACCTGCTAAAACTGCGAAGTGCCAAGTTAATACCGTACATCTATCTTAACAACCACGCTATGTGTTCTTATAAAAATCAAACTTCCTTTGTAAAATAGCCCAAAGAAACGCACCTTTTTACCACAATTAAATTCTACGCTGTGGTTGAGGAGAACACTAATTCTTTCTCAATAAGTATGGAGATTTTGATCGAAGCGAGAAGGGACCTACCTTTGACCAAAGCAGAGAAAAATTGCACGTAGCCAAAAGGACAGGCCACCCAAGAAAAATAGAATGAATCCTCTCTATATGCCTTGAAGTTCAAAAATATGCCTAAAGGAGGCTTGCTAGGCTTAGTTGCCGATGGCATGGGCCTTATAGTCCAAGTTCTATGGTATATCTGAAGGAATAGGATGACGTCGACCCCGGATATATAGCTTGCTCTTGCGGGGGGGGGGGGGGGGGGGGGGACGGAGTAACGTCGCTACAGCCGGCTTATAGCTAGGAGGTAGAAGGCCGTGCAGTACATTACTGTTATTATTGGCTATTAGCTGCTACTATGTGAATTACGAGTCAGCAGGAAATTGAAAGAAGAAGCGGTTACGTTCACCAGCTTGGCTTGTATGTCTTGCTGCCTAAACCACTCATAGCCGACAGAGCGTAAAAACGGATAATTTGAGGGAAGAAACTGACGAGGAATATTTGGACGAAGTGACTTGAAAAGCAAAATGGCTGTGGAAAAATGCATTGATTATTATATTGCGGAGCTATGCTGGGAAACGTCCCAAGAATTTTTTCGTTTAGAGACGCGAATGTTGCAATGTTTGATAAATGAATAAAAGGTAAATTATGCGCAACCAGTGAATGCTTCATCATCGTTTTAGTTCTTCATTATTTTGACCCCATTGTCTGCTTAGCAGCTGCTGGTTCCACATGAGGTGTCGTAGAAGGCGGTATGCCGCTCGTTTGGCGGTATTTTGGGAAGGTGGCTGACCGTTACTCTAGCGCTAGTTCATTAAGGGCGTGGGCCATGGAACGACGAGCATCGAGCTCGTCGATACCGGAATGAGGCCGGTAATGATGCGTAACAATCTGCACCACGGCTCGATAAACGGCATATCTTATGAAGGTCAGCATCTCATCCCAAGGCACTTAGAAATCGTTCGTACAACTCACATTGACTGCCGAACATGATCTCCTTCCTGTTCCGGAAACAAACTCTGATACCCTTGGCGAAAATCATCGTTACCGTTTGCAATTGCGTCGTTCATGAGCGGATCGCCCCAAATGACGTTTGAAAGCCCCAGAAGACACGTAACCTGCTTGGTGTTCTCGTCTACCAAGACTTTTTCAGGGTTGCAGATATCGAGGGCCACGAGCTTTGGTTCCGTGATGTAGTCGAGCGAGTGGATATGTTGATCAATGCATCGTCGAAGGAACTCGTAAGGGAGTGTGATGAGCATGTCCTCGGCATCACGGAGTGCGGATTCAAAGAGCGTGAGGAATGCTTCACGCCATGATGCACTCCCGCTTCTCTCGAAGACTTGGGTGATGGGTCCGAACTGTGATGATGAGAGCGATGCGAGCGCACATATCGTGTATCCAAGCACCCGATCTATTGACTTTTTCTCGGTGGCTGAAATGTATGGCAGTGCCTCTGATAATCTTATTCCCGGCCGATGAGCTGTTAAAAGAAACGGCGATCCAAACGAGTATCCGGTGCTGTCGTAATCTACGATCTCTGGAACTGGTAGCTGTGTATATTCCTGTAGCGTTAGAAGCGTCCTGTACTCGGTCTCTAGACTTTGCACTTCATGGCGAAGCGAGCGGATACTGAAACTAGATGGGTATTTGAGCATCAGGGCGTCTCCGTTGGCTAGCTTGGCTAGTTGGACGTGATGGAACTGCCCCTCGAGTCGCTCCGTAGGTTGCGAATTTGAGTTGGAGGACTGGATGACATCTTGAATTAAATTTTGAATAGCTGTAAGCGTGGAGGTGGCTGCTGAACGGCTTGTTGCTGATGCCGTTGGTAATGGCAGAGTTGATGTGACAGTGGAGTAGAGACTAGTGGATTCGCTACACGAGAAGATATCTAGAGGCGGCAAGTGCATCGTCATGGACCGCTTGTTTGAGAGTAGAAAAAACGCGGGTAAAGAGTCAAGACAAGAGTCTGGACAAAGTATTGTACAAAAGTAGTGCAAAGGAAGATGCAAGATGAATCTAGATATGTTGTCGCCGTGAAAGAAGGGCTTATGAAGGCTGGAGGGGAAACAAAGCTGAAACATCGGGCGTATGTAGTCACCCAAAAGGAAGGTTGATTGAAGTGTAGTTCGTCTGAGACCGATGATAGCGCTGTTATCAACTTACAACATCGAGCAAGGATATTCTGCGAGTTCGCACTTACAGCGAACGGGGCAGCTAACGGGACACCGAATTCAGTTAACCGGCACGAGCGGTCTGACTTTGCGAACCCGGGAGTAGGGAGCCGGCCCTGGCACATGTACACGAAAGACGCCTGGATGGGGCATTATCGCTTAACTGCGAGCAGATTGTCGCAAATGACGATGAGGTTTGAATATAAGGTGTTTCTGGAAAACACGCGAGGCGAAAGGAGATGAATGCGGATGGAGGTTGTCACGCATAAGCTTTTTCGTCTAAACTAGCCATTTGCGATCTAGCGTACGATGTAAGGGGGTCGGTTAATGAGGGCTGTGATTGGTTGCGTAGATTACTGTGTATGCACTTCGCGCGAGCCGAAGGGCTAGAAGCCACAGGGAATCACGGCAACAGGTGTGAGATGCAGGCATTCCGATGCAAGCTGGAGCTGAGGTGGCCAGGGTAAGCGATTGAGGTCGGTCATTGTCGATGTGGAGACACCAGACTGTTACAAAACAGATGTTGCTGTGATCCACCCTTTTATAGTACGTTACACTTTCAGTTTGTCGCTGCATCGAAGTTGGAACGGAACAGTAGTCAGTCATGAATATGTAGATTGGATTATTCGCTTGGGAGACGAAAGAGACCATGTAGTCCCATCGTATGTCCGGCAGCTTTATCTCGACGTCTTTCAAGCACACAGAAGCCTCATAAGCGGCCAAAATGATCCTCCCTTTGTATTTCATCGGTGACCGCCATGCAGCATTGATATCTAACCGTACGCAGAACTGCGTAAGCTCAAAAGGCTATTGCATGAACAAGGGTAAAACTTGGCATGTGACTGTGGGGTTTCACGTCATATTCGTTTCTTCCACCACTCTGGTCACTATGGCTGGCTGGTCTGAAGCTCTAGTACTACTACTACCCTTTGTAGCCTCGTCATCCCCGGAACGAGTCATTTCGGTTATTTCTGCCAGGTTGTATCGTTTAAGTTCATCATAGTCGGAACCGACTACGCTCATGCCTAGGATATTCTGTCATCGGTAAGCTGATGCCAATGTTGTGTTGATGCTCTACGCCGAGGCGAATAGTTGTGTGGTCGCACCTGATAGACTTCCACGAGAATGAGCAGATCATAGCCAGAAAGGTCAACTTTATGTCCCTTTCCTACCAGGGATGCAACCGTCTTAATTATGCTGTCCCGTGTGAATTGCTTATTGTTCCGGATGGTTACTCGGATAGCAAACTAAGATACAGTCAGAATTTCAGAACCCGGCGATTATACACGACACTATCGCTCACCTTCTTGCTCCCCTGATCCGGTTCGTGAAAGTGGGGCGCGAGGACCTTACGGGCAACATCTTCAAGACCTCTCTCCGTTGCTTTGTCTGTGAGCGTGATCGGCGTAAGCCGCTTAACAAACCTGCAGTTTGACTGTTTCTTCCCCTCCGCAGCGTCTTGACATATTTTCCTGACAAATGAGACTGGTTCAACAGGGCTCCGTGTTTTGAAGAATACCACTGGGTTTGTTTATCAGCATGCTCTTTGCCCCTTTCCAAGACGATAACTCACAACAAGCAGTGCTCAAATGTACGGACTTAAAGAGTGGATCGGTGGCAGGTTTGCGTATGCCCTCGATTTCCTTCTTGATTTCGTTTTCAATGTCCCCACTCTCCTCGTCAGAATCTTGGGTTTCGGCTGTCTCACTGATTTGGTCTTCTTCATAGAGTTGTGATGCATACTGTATGCCCATAATTTTAGTAAACGACACAAAGCCAAAACATTGCGCTTTGTCCAACATCGATTGACATACCTCCTCAAAAAGGGTCCGCAGCTCGGTCGTAGACGGAGCTTCTTTCTTCATTGCACAAGTCGCCCAAATACCCATTTCGCCAGGCTGAATGCTACGGCTTTCCACCGCGGCCTTCCTAGGCATGTCCCAATTCTTCTTTCCTTGCTGTTTGAATTAGTTCGGCGCTTTGCAGGGAGCTTCCGCGAGAGAATACCGACTTACCCTTGACTTTTTGTTAGCGCTCCCATCACGCTGATCCGGGGCGCCCTTTCTTTTGTTTCTTGTATTGTCCATTTTTCCAATGTATGCAAAAGGGAGGGTGTGGTGTCTAAGGGTGGATTCAGTTGTTCTCGAGCGAGTAGTTCGCGAACGAATTTCGGAGAGGTTACGCTAGTGACCATAATGGGACTAGTTGACTCCGTGTCTGGTATAGTACCATTGATGTGTACATTTTGTTGGCTCTCACATATTCAACACACTTTCACAGCATAAGTCTCTCACCATACCTAACATGATAAATTCTTTCATGGTCTCAGAAATGGAGCATCGATTTTTGAGTGATAATATGGGATGGAGCTTTCTTTGGGCTCCATTCTACACATTTACAGTGTATCAATACCAATACTTCAAGCAATACTAAAATCAGACTCCTTCCCTACGGTTGTGTGACTTATATTGATATGCAAAGCAGGAAGTAGAAGCACCATTCGACAATACTTGTGACTGAAAAGCAAAATGGCCAGAGATTTTGCTTCACACACGTTGATATAGCACAAGTCTGGAAAATTATGGAGAGGGTTTAGTCAAAAACCAGAGACACTTCCCACGAAATTAGACGACAGGTTACTATGCGAATCTAAGTCTAATGGCTTGACAAAAATCAAAGACGGGGTATCAACTCATGACACAGCAGCCTTGAGTCTCTTAGGTCTTTCACCAAAAGCTAACCAGCAAGGCCACCCCTAGCCATCTTTCTCGCTCTTTGATCCCTTCGGTTGTGGTTTGCTCTTGAGCCTTTGTTTTGATCTTTCCGTTGTCGTGCAATTTGTGTCGATTTGTCGTCAGCTGGTCCGGCAGCATTACCGCGCCCTCTTCCTCCACCGCCTCGACCTCGACCCGAACCCCTACCGCGACCCCTGCCAGAGGAACCACCTCGCCCACCTCTCTGTCCATCTCCACTACCAGTGTCTTCCCCATCAGAACCCACGGCGCTTGCGCGCCAAGCCGTTTGAGCGAGCTCTGTTTGTTGACCACCAAAAGTTGCGAACTTGGCCTCCAGGCGCCTGAGACGTTTGGGATCACGAGCTATCATGATCCCCCAACCTTCAATAGACTCATCAGTCATACCTGTCTCAGATTTAAGTGCGGCTCTCGCGGTCCCTCTACGCGTTGCTGCATCTCGGCCAAACACTGCTGGTGTGGTGGAATATGCTTTGAACAAAACCTCTTCATTCTTGTCTTGTAGGTTTGAATCATCCGCAGTGGTTGAGTCAACGGTGCCGCCGACATCCTCAACGTCGTATGTATCATCTCTCTCATCGTCATCTGAATCAAATGCTGCCAGAGCAGAGAGAATGGCCGACTTGCTCGGGGCATCCTGGCGGTCATTCAGGATTCGATCAGCTGTAAGCTCTTGATTTCTCCGACCAATATGTAACTGTGAAGCATCAATAGCGAGCCGGTCAAGTTCATCATTGTCGAATACGTTGCGCCGTGTTGGCGGTGCCGGTACGGATTGTGGGACATGCTGTATGGTGCTAGACTCCATCGAGGGGCTGGGAAATGTTAGAAAACCTTGATTGATAGTAGAAATCGAACAACCGCGGTGCAGTGCTACGTACAGTTGTTCATTCCGGTCGGCATTGGCCAATTGAGGGGGTAGAGATTCCTCAAGCAGATGTGCAGTAGTAACTTCGACATCATCGTTATATTCATCAAGTAACTTGGCTATGAAACCCGATCCAAGATTGGGGAATAGGTCTTGGATCTGGCTGATCAATGCCATACGATGGACATGCATCTTTTCAGACGGCCCATGGTCAAGTTCATGAGTTGTAGCTTTACTTTTACCCTTATCGACTTTACGCCGAACAAGTTTCCTTGGCCGGGCAATCGAAGGTTCTTGAAAGATGCTGAGCTCGGCAGCAAAATTCTTCACCCTCGTAGCGTCCAGTGCCGTTGCCTTATCTCTAACTTTCGTCAAGAAGGGCGTGTTGGTGACCAGATTTGCGACCAGTGATCCTTGGGTAGTAGCAGATTTTCGTCGCTGTTCCCCATTGGCCTTGAGACTATATAAATGGTCTGACAAAGTAGAGAGGCTCGGTTTCTGCCCTTCTAGTAACGCCGTCAAGCCCAAAAATGCAGTTGCGGTGAGCTTTACTTGGAGTCCATGGGATACACTAGGATACGCAGTGGTCAAAGAGTCCATGAAATCAGATCCAGTGGCCATGTAGGTGCCAGCGTCTGAAGATACTTTCAGAAGGGGAACCAGCTTGTTCAATGTCTCTTCGGCATTTTCCGGCATTTTTGATTCTAGATTTCTGATCAAAGAGGTTTTGGCCAGCTGGAGATTTTTCTCAATCACAGTACCCTCTCTCTTCCATAACTGAGCCAGAAGATTTCGCAACTGCTCACTTTTGGGAAAGCACCGACAGATGTCGGATAGTACGGGCCATCTCAGAAGTAGCGGTGGAACTTGCTGCCCCGAAAAAATCCTATGGAGGAGATGAAAGCACCGTCTGCGTAGCGTCAAGACCGTAGGTAAAATACTGTCGTCGTTGGCTAGCTCGTGAAAGAAAGATATTAGAAAATCAACAACAGATGAATTCTCCGTTGATATAGCGGATGCAAACTCTTGATCAGCTAGGCGGAGATATAATTCTGCCAATGAAGTCCAAGCATCCAGGTAAAGTTCCCACTCTTTCGGAGCGATTTCTTGACGCAACGATTTTGCCGGGAAAGGTACAAACTGTGGGAGTGACATGACGCGAGAATCTTTTGCAGTCCGGCAATTGTGGGCTGGTCCTTGACCAAAAGATGAGGTCTAGGAGTGCAAGCTGGCCAGCGAGGCCCTAACTAATATGCCTGGGCTTGGATAGATGGTAGGCTCGACTCATCTCCCGTCATCAGTCCGACCTGTCAGAGCCGCGCATGGGTGGGATGGGCAAGCTAGCCTTCTTTGGTCAGGCGCGCCAAGATTCCGCCCACAAAGTCGAAAATAAGTGTGTAGGCGGGATCTTCACGCCAGCCGTCGCAAAGAAAAGCACCACCAGTCATCACATTACAGAGATCGAGAATCCGGGTCGTGACTGGAACTTACTGTCTAACGCCTATTCACATTCCATCCTTCAAACCACCAAACTCCGACAGCCATGTCTTGTATGCACCCCGCTTACAACATAAGAGAACACTACCTAATCATTCGCAGACAACAAGGGCGAGAAGGGCGACTTCGAGGGTCCCAAGATCCACAAGATCCGCATCACTCTCACCAGCCGCAACGTCAAGAGCCTCGAGAAGGTCTGCTCCGAGCTCATTGACCGTGCCAAGACTAAGGACCTCCGCGTCAAGGGTACGTCGCCGTGAAGACTGTTTGAATTGCATATGCTGAACGATATACCAGGCCCCGTCCGTCTTCCCACCAAGAACCTTAAGGTCACCACCCGTAAGACCCCTTGCGGTGAGGGTTCCAAGACCTGGGACACCTACGAGATGCGCATCCACAAGCGCCTCATCGACCTCAACGCCCCCACAGAGGTTGTCAAGCAGATTATCATCAACATTGAGGCCGGTGTCGAGGTTGAGGTTACCATTGCGGCATAAGCGAGGATAAGGCTCACCAGAGATGGAATGTGTAGCGCAGACGGACTCACGGTATATCAGGTAGTTTAACTGATATCGGCAATATTAAATCTTGTCGCTACTGTGACTCTGTCTACAAATGTGCCATTTATACTTACCTCAGGCTCCAACGTGAAGTTTATGGTTGACATCTGAATAAGAAGCACAGTGTGACTGACTGACATTATTGTACAGGGTTTTGCAGTTGTCTGGCAGTGTCCTGTCGCCTTCGAGCGATATCTTTAGAACGATTGCATATCGCATTTGGAGCGGCCAGATATCTCAGACAATTACCATATCTATGCATCACATGTAAACCAAGCTCAAGTGCTGCTTGAGTGATTGGAATATGCTGACAAAGCTTCAATGCCTGGCGGAGGTGCATTATTAGCCCATTCAACAATATATTTCCTTCAGAGAACTTTTCAACAGCTTCTAGCCCATCAACAGGCCATACATCACTTGATTCAATGGCAGCCATCGGCTCGAGTTTACATACATACTTGAAAGCGGCACACGTTTGTCAGCTTCTCCTCCGTCGGGGCCGGGACCTGCTTTTGACTGAATACCGACATCGAACCACCTTTCCAGCCAATCAACAACTGTAGGATTCTCATCTCCTTACAATGTAGTCGATTGTTCAATGTGCTCCTCACGCCGTGAACACAGTATCGAGTGTGTCTTGCGAGATAATCACGCAAGTAATATGCCGGTTCCGCTCCGCTCGCAAGTATGATTAGATGGTATTCCACGATACCCAACAAGCGTTTCTCACACGCATGGAAATCGCCATGTACACATATATATAAAGAAACCTCGCATATATCTAACCTTTGGTTACAAGCCTAAGAAAGATGCTATAGTGAACAGATTAGTCCATTCAATCAATCCAAGTCAATCCAGTCCAGCATGACAGTCTCTCAATCCGCTTCCCTTCCACCTCCACCCCCTTCCCCTCCCAAATCCAAACCACACATCAGCACGCAACCCCTAACCCTCACCAACTGGCCCTCACACATAAACTGGGTCAGCACAACCCTCGTCATCCTCGTCCCTCTCTATGGCCTCCTCGCCATCCGCTCGACCCCTCTGCACCCCTACACCCTCCTCTGGTCCCTCCTCTACTACTTCCTCACTGGCTTCGGTATAACCGGCGGCTACCACCGTCTCTGGTCGCACCGCTGCTACACGGCACGCCTCCCCTTACGCATCATCCTCGCCTTCGTCGGCGCCGGCGCAGTCCAAGGTTCGATCCGGTTCTGGAGCAGTAAGCACCGTGCCCACCATCGCTGGACGGACACGCCCCGAGACCCGTATAACGCGCTCCGAGGGTTCTTTTACTCGCATCTAGGATGGATGGTGTTCAAGCAGGACCCGAAGATGATTGGGCGGACGGATATTTCGGATCTGGATGCGGATCCGGTGGTTGAGTGGCAGCATCGTCACTTTGGGATGACGATGCTGGTTGCGGCGTGGGTGTTCCCCATGTGTGTTGCTGGGTTGGGATGGGGGGATTGGTGGGGTGGGCTTGTGTATGCCGGGATTGTGAGGGCGTGCTTTGTGCAGCAGGCTACGTTTTGTGTGAATAGTTTGGCACAGTAAGTTTCTTCTTCTCTTCTGCTTCGACCTGTGAGAGGTCACGAGTCGTTGAATTGGACTTGGGAGGAGTACTTACATTGATATGACACTGACTGACAAACGTACAGTTATATAGGCGACCAAGTCTTCGATGACCGCAGGACCCCAAGAGATCACTTCCTCACTGCGCTCGTCACACTCGGGGAAGGATACCACAACTTCCACCACGAATTCCCCAGTGATTACCGTACGTTCTGTCCTCTGTTCCTTCCCCCTTCTCCCTTCACCCACCAGCCCCTAGAGACCCTTCCTAACGAAAACCCTTCCTAACAAATCCCAGGCAACGCAATATCATGGTACCAATACGACCCGACGAAATGGGCAATCTACGTCCTCTCGCGCACCACCAACCAAGTCACCAACCTCAAACGCTTCCGACACAACGAGATCGAAAAAGGACGTCTCCAACAACAACAAAAGACCCTCGATAAGCGCCGCACACAGCTTGATTGGGGCGTCCCGCTCACGGAGCTACCTGTGATGTCGTGGGACGAGTTCCGTGCTGCATGTAGTGAGGAGAAAGGGGGCAGGAAACTCGTGGTTGTCGCGGGCGTGATTCATGATGTTGGGGCGTTTGTTGATGAGCATCCTGGTGGGAAGGTTTTGATTGCTAAGGCGGTTGGGAGAGATGCGACGGCTGTGTTTAATGGGGGCGTGTATATGCATAGTAATGCTGCGCATAACTTTCTGGCGACGATGAGGGTGGGTGTGTTGAGGGGTGGGCAGGAGGTCGAGGTTTGGAAACAGCAAGTTGAGGCTGGTGTAAGGGGGAAGAGGGGTGGGTTGGTAGAGGACCAGGAAAGGGTGATTGATACCGAGGTTTTGGGTCGAGTTTAGAGGGGTGTCGTTAAGAGTTGGAGAAGAGTTGGATATGAGAATTAAAGAATGTTCTGATGACATATCCTTCATTGAAACTGTAGTCTAGCGCGAATGGGTGAAGAATACGGTTTGGAGGCATCTGAAATGCCTGGTTTCATTATCGTCAATCCCCATTACCTTTTTCGAGATAAGTATATAATGCTCTCTCTCTCTCGCGAGAAAAACCTTTATTCTATAAGGACGGTCCAAAGTATGGCAGAAAGCGCCGAGGCGTCCTGGCAGGTGGCTATCGTCTTTGAAAGCGGAAGCCACAGTCGGTGTTTGATCGAATCTTAACAGATCAAATCCCACGCAAATAAGAGCCAATTCGGTCTACGTTAGGCCTCTCAAATTGGAACATCCCTTTCGTGATTCCTAGGGCCCAGACCCCGCTTGACTCCGTTCCGTAGCACCTCCCAATTGACCCCATCCATCTTCCTCCCCTTCGGCCATTCCTCACCTACCACATCGCGTAGTCTCCCATTCGCGATCCTCCTCATTATTACCGTGTCTTCCGCTCCTGGCAACTTCCTTCCCTTGCCCTCTGTCAAGAATGACTCCAGCCACTTCTCCTCCTCCTCATCGAAGGGTAAACCCGTAAACTCGACCGCCCGGTCGACCGCTGGGTAATTGTCTGCTGGTTCATGCCCCTCGTACAACGTCTGCTCGACAAGAGCTTCAAGAAGCTGTCTCTGTTCGTGCTCTGGTCGTGAGCGAATCCAGTAATACGTTTCGGTCACATTCCGCATCGCCATGTACTTTGTAAACTGCAGCCGTACGGTGTCGCTGTCGAGGGGAGGGTCCGCGCAATTGAAGTACGCCAAAGGTAGAATGTCCTCGTTCCATTCCCGACTGGAGCCGCCGCCTCTTTCTTTTCGCCTGAGTAGCGCAAGGAGGATATCGTCCGCAAATGTCTGTATAATGCTTGGGTGCGTCAAATGCATGACCGCATTATCGTATTGTAGGTGGTCCAGCTCCCATATGCCCTCGATGAATGTCCAAAAGCGCGACTCTAGGTGCACGCTCCTGGCAAATTCATCTGAGAGACAAGTGTCATGATTGGATGGTGTTATGTCTTTTAGGAGGTAGAGGACGAGACAATGTTTGTAGTGCAAAGTTATTGGCGCCGAAGCTATGCGGGAATGAAGTTCGCGAAGGTCTTTCTCGGTTTTGGGGGGATATATATGTCGCGCAGATTGCCCTAATGGTGTTAAAAACTATTTCATGGCACATGTCTCATGCGTTGAACCTACTGGTGTTGATCTTGAGAAGGTTAAGCAATCGCTCGAAGAAGGTATGCCCGTGAAGGACGTGCCGACTCTCTTCTATGTCAGACACGAGGCCTGCAGAGTACGATCTGCCTTTGAAGACATCATCGTAGTCTTCGACGTCTATCATTGCATCGATCGGTGGGTGCAAAGCGCGTGGATTGGAAGGTCGATGAACGTTTGGTGAATCGCTGGGTCCGAGTGTTTCGGTGGAGTAGTCCGCTAGTCCAAGATTCCACACGCGGTCGCGGCTTCACGTGACGGCTTATCTCATCTCTGTAACTAGGTCTTATTGGTAGGTGATCAAGGTGTATCAGCATAGTAATAGAGTAGAAGGGCCATGGTGATAATGTTATTGACGTGGATGATCGCTGAAATAGCGGTTCTGAGGTACTTTTGAGAAGGAGGTAGTAAATGTAGAAGGTGACGCTGGGAGGCAGCAATGCATGCACTGGTGCTTGCAGCAATTGATTTTCAAGGAGAATTCGCCCAAGGATAATTGCAATGGTTAATTGTACAATTGAATGTTTCGCGCGATTATGCTATGCTATGCTAATAGTACACATCAATACAGGCGTGAGCCGCAGAAATTACTGGTATCATGAAATCTTTTTTGAACCTCATTCAATCACCCCGCTCATAACGCCATGCTTGCCTCCGTAAACTCAAGTAATCAAAAGTCCCCTCAAACCGAGTGTGGAGATGCCCGAGCGTACCACCCCAAATATAAACAATGAATTTTTTGTTAGCGTTGTAGTATCGTTTCAATGGGCGAAGGTGTTGATCAATTATCCTCAAAACGACGCTCGTTGATGTTCGTAGCCATCTTCTTTCCAACTTCGTAGCTGCTGATCATGATGGCACATGCGGGCGCAACTTTGAGACAGCGAGCTGCCCATCCCTTGAATAGACCAGATGTCCCTTGCTCTTGAAAAATGTGCCAAAGGAAGCGAGGCATGGACAAATCTTCTGGTCGTACAGCCTTCGCAGCGGCTCCAGCGAGACCCTCGGTCGAGTCACCAGCGTGACGGAGAACCTGTTGCCTCGTCTTTCCGACATCAAAGGGCGTAGTAACGAAAGCAGCTACTGCTCCTGAGCCTGCTCCAGCGACGAAACTGTCAACTAATGTCGAAGTGTGGTTTTCCCGACTGCGCGATCGACTTCGCCTTTGCTTTCTCTCTTCTCCACGGCCTACTCGGAATTCATCTCCACTGCTTCGTGCTTCGATTCTTCCTCGCATATCAGTCAGAGCGTTGCGTCCATACTCATAGCCCCACCAATACAGGGCAGAGAAAGGCACATCTCGCCATAAGGTCAACGTGAGGCCCCTCCATAAACTCGGAATTCCTTGTGCAGCCACCATCTCACGTATACCGTCCATGGTCTCGCGGAAGTGGCCGGCTGCCGTAGCAGTGTGACTCGCAGCCTGCATCCGGGTCCTAAACATTTCGATTGGGCTAACGGCAATTGCAGCCAGGACTCGTGCAGTGGCACCTGCCACGAGAGGGATATACGCATCAGGTACTGTTTTGCGGAAAGGCGACTGCTGCGCTGTACGTAGCCAATCATACCCAGCAAAGTATATAACATTGGCAGGAACAGCCATGACGAGGGTGGGTGACAATCCCCTCCATAGTGTTCGCAGTCCTTCATTCTGAGCGATCTTGCGAAGCCCATCCCACGTGCCATTGATAGTCCTTCGTTCTACCTCATGCACAGCACATGATGTATCGATGGGGTTGATTGGGGCGAGCGTGGGTCCTGCAACGCAGAAAGGGGCATGGTTGTTGATCCAAAAGACCTCCCTGCAGCAAGTAGATATTCCGAGGTTCGGGGGTAGGTCGCGAAATTGCGATAGTGAACCTACGGTGTAGGCGCGCGGATTCGTAGAAGAAGATGTTGATGTGGTTGAGGTATGCGATTGTGACTGGAGGCGTACTCGTACGACGTCCAAAGGTGTGACTAGTCTTGTTAGTAGGCGGTTTAGATGGGTGGCGGATGTGCGAGGTGAAATGGAGGAATTCGTACTGAGTAAAGAGGTGATGATGCTCCCCGTAGTGGCAGACATCATCTTTTGTGCCAGCGACACGCCGCCATCATCGTTGGGGGCGTCGTCCTTCACCATGGTTGTTGTATTGCGGTTGTATGTTTTTCTTTCGGCGTTCCCCTCGTCCCTTTTCCACTTTTCGGCAATGGACCAGCTACCTCGAGTCGGCGCGAGGCGTGTATTCAAAATCCCAAAATCGCGAAAAGGAAGGCGTGCGCATGGTCCAGGGCGGATTTGGGGACGTGAATACGACGAAAGCGCGAAGGTACCTAGGTAGTGGTGACGGGGGCAATGACGATGACGAAGGCTCAGAAAAAAGAAGATGAGGAGCTCCCAAAGCTACTCCGAGGAGCCGCGAATCGGAGAAGGGCTAGCAACTCCGCTGCTTTCCGCCTTCCGCCTTCCGCCCGGCGCCCTTACGCCCTTATCTCTTTATCTGATCTGATGCCAAACACCTTTGTACTGGGCCATCAACTGCTCTACCCATGTATCCACTCACCATTCCCTAACCTATGAGTCGGAATGACTGTTATTTGATGACTCTACTTTGTGACAAGTAAAGCATTGCGGCGCACGGTAGACAGCAAAGTCGGACCTTCAACCCACATCAATCCTCCGAACCTGGCTGACGTATCGCAACTCTATCTGATATATATTTATAATTGCCACTCTACTTAGTACATTCTCCTACCAGCGTTCTTTTCTCGGAGTTACTAGCATCATAATTCCGTCTCCACTACAAACTACCTAGGCACATACACAACACATCCTCGCAGCCATTATGGACTCTACCGAAGCCGAGCTTGAATCTTTCCGCCAGCAATGGAGAGAAGAAGTATCCGCCAGATCAAAAGACAAGCAACCACGGTCTGTGAAGCCTGCATCGTCGAGGGCGCCACAGCCGGGCTCAAGTAAGCATCCGAAGAGTAGCGCATCAGAGACGCCACTGCGCGCGCGAAGAAAGAGTGATCTTGTAGACGAGGTGCAGCCTCACGTATACCATGATTTGGGTGAAAAACAACACGGGAGACGTTTAGATGACTTCGGATCAGCCAACGCGTCTTCGAGTAAAGAGCCTCAATCAGCCCTTGAACACTATGAACAAGCGGTGGAGAAGGAGAGCCAAGGAAGTTTGGGAGACAGTCTGAATCTATACCGAAAGGCTTTCAAGGTACTTCATTCGACCACTCTCTTTTATATCCAATCAGTCGTTACAATCCATACTGACAATCTGGCGCGCATAGCTCGATCATAAAGTCCATGAGTCCTACAAAGCGAAACATTTCCCTCCCTCATACTTCGCCTCTCTTCCTCCCGTGCCCAAACCTCAGCCTCCAAACCCAACACCTACCACCAACACTGCCCACCATTCGCTAGCCGGCCTCTCCTCCAGTTTTCAGGATCTCCTGAACTCCTTCTCCAACCTCACCATCGAAGGCCAGGACCCGCCGACGGAATTCGATTGGCCGCCACCATGTCCCATCGCCACCATTCCCGAAGAAATCCTCTCGGAGATCCTAATGCACTTGGCCGTCCAAGACGCAGCGGCTTTTGTCCGCCTGAGCCAAGTCTGCAAGCGCTTAGCATACCTCGTAGCAACAGAAGACCGTGTGTGGAAGCGTCTAGCGCTAGGCCACGAGTACGGTTTCGCTGCCATGCACTATCAATTCGCATGCCAAATCGACGGCAAACCCCTGGGTGACGACGGCGAAGGAGGTTTCATCCTCGGCGACGACGATCTCGACATCGAGCGAGTCTCCCTCGCAGCTCCCCCAAACCAAGAACTCATCACATCCATGCTGGTCCCCTCACCCTACCCGAACTACCTCTCCCTTTTCCGCCGCCGTCCCCGCATCCGCTTCAACGGCTGCTACATCTCGACTGTCAACTACACGCGACCCGGTGCCTCCTCTCCGCTCGCCATTTCCTGGAATTCCCCCATCCATATCGTAACCTACTACCGCTACCTCCGCTTCTACCGCGACGGAACCTGCATCTCTCTCCTCACCACCTCGGAACCCTCCGACATCGTGCCCTACCTCTCCACAGAGCACGTCCACAAGAACCACGGCGCACTCCCTTCGGCGCCCATGAAAGACGCCATGATCGGCCGCTGGCGCATCAGCGGGCCTGACATCCCCGGCGACGCGGACGCGGAGAAGGAAGGCCTTGTTGTCGTGGAGAAGGCGGGCGTTTCGTCAAAGTACCTTGACAAGATGGAGTTGGTGATGGGCAGTGCGGGGAGAGGTGCACGGAATAATAAGCTGGCATGGCAAGCATATTGGAGTTATAATCGCTTGACGGATGATTGGGCGCCGTATGGTTTAAAGAACGATCGCGCGTTTTACTGGAGTCGGGTTAAGAGCTATGGGATGGGGTTAGGAGATGGGCGGTGAGTAGTGGATGAATGAAGGAGAATAAATAAGAGGAAAAGAAACATAACACATAGATTTCATATACAGATGGGAGCTTTTGAGATACTTTCATCAGATAGATCAAGTCATGAATGCTTTTTCTCTCTCTTCAACACGAGACTCGCTTTTTACGATGTGCTACCATGGATTTTTATTCTTTTTTGATTAACTGTGCCTGGGCCGTGTCGACACTCGATGCTGGGAATTCGTGATATTACAGGCCTGTCTAACCCAATGTATGAGCGGGTTCCCTTCTACCTCCTGGGCATGCCCCTTCCGCGACCCCTCATACCAAGTGCCCTCTGCGCTGCGCCTGGCGGTAGAGGCTTGTTCGGTGCCTGGGGAGCTGCTGACTCTTGATTCTCTGTGGTATAATTAGTTATGTATTCATAGGAGGATCAAACGGTAGGTAGATGCGTACTTATCGTCTCATCCACACTCAAGATGAGGCACGCTGCCTCCGTCGCTGCTTGCAAGGCATTCACCTTGACCAGACTAGGCTCCCACACGAACGTCTCCATGTTGTTGGCGATGCCATCGTGCACGAAATCCACACCAGCCCAGATATTGCCCCTCTTGTGCTCTACTCGAAGACGGTTGAGGATATCGGTTGCGTCGATGCCGGCGTTGTCGCAGAGTTGTCGGGGTATCACCTCCAAGGCTTTGGCGAAAGCTTTGATGATAGGTTGTTGCTTGTTTCGCACATCCTTGTCGGCATAGGCGTGCAGGTAAGCCGAGACTTCCATCTCGCAGGCTCCGCCTCCGGCCACAATGTTCTTGTTCTTGATCGCGCGCTTGACGATCATGATGGCGTCGTGGAGACTGCGCTCGACCTCTGCGATGAATTGTTCGGCGCCTCCACGGAGCACAAGCGTGCATGTCTTTGCCTCGGGGCAGCCTTCAAAGAAGTTGAATCTCTCTCCACCAATCTGTCGCTCCTCGAACTTGTCGCAGGTACCGAGGTGCTTAGGTTGAATATCAGAGCAGGTGGACTGCACACTTGCGCCGGTTGCTCGGCACACACGGTCCAGATCGTCTGATGCAACTCGGCCAGCGCAGAAAACGTTCCTGTCGGCGAAGTATTGTGTCGCCAAATCGCCGATGGGGAGCTTGCTGAGAACGACCTGAGCACCCGTCTTGTACAATGCCTCCATCTTGTTGAAAATAATCTGCCATTCCGCATCCACAATCGCCTGGTACTCAGATACCTGCTCTACCCGTACTTCGGCATTGTCCTTCTCGCTCTTGAGCTCCAACTCCACGTTCAAGCACACAATCTTGGGGTTGGTGAAGGACTTGGGTTGTTGTTCAAAACCGGCGTACGAAAAGGTCTTCTTGAAAGCAACACCGTTGACGAAAAGCGAATCCTGCAGAGCACCACCAGTTATCTTCTTGATGCCAATGAGCCTCTCGTTCAAATCATCTTGATCCAGCGACAAGACGGCATCCACGACCATCTTGGTGAAGAATGCCGAATTTCTGTGAATGATTTTACTGCTCATGGCGGTCGCAGCTAGCTTCTGCAATGTCTCCCGCTGGTTTCCTTCTGCTGTATCCACTGCGATCTCCATGACCTTGTTTACGGCGAGGTTGGAAGCTCTCCGCAGGCCCTTGATGATAGTCTGGCTGCTGACACCCTGCTCCACATAGTCCTTAATCTCCTTGAGTATCTCTCCAGCAAGCACAACGACTGATGTTGTTCCGTCTCCTACTTCGGCGTCTTGCGAGCGGGCGATATCGGTAAGGACGCGCGCGGCGGGGTGGACGATATCGAGCAGCTACCAAAATTAGCACACATTATCATTTGATGACACTACAGTCGTATAGCTCTTCTAAGCAAGTGTTCCATACCTTCATAACTGTCGCGCCATCGTTGGTAATGGTTTGCCTCTGGTTCTCGTCCACCAAAAGTAAATCACCACCATATGGACCTAGAGTTCCTTTTATTGTTGACTGGACAGCAAGGCAGGCATTGATGTTGGATATTATTTGTCCTCGACCTTGAGATTGATCGGTCCCTGCAACCCAGTCAGCACTGCATCCTGCCACTTGCATCTATACGATGTGATCAAGCTTGCTCGGGTATTATGTGCATACCCTCTCGCAGCACGACAATAGTCGGTGTCTGTCCGCCGAATGACATGGTGGTGGTAGATTGTATAGAAGCGCAGGATCGAGTTCACCAAAGTGAGTTCGCGGAATCAGGACAGGAATGCAAAAAAACGGGCGAGTCAAGGTATACGGGGCCGTCAAAACGCACGCTTGAAGCTTTGTTTCTATCTGCTTCCCCACCAGGCGGCCAAAACGCGCTCACACAATTTTGAGCCGCCACGCTTGGACCAGCTCCGAACAGTGGTTCCGTTCCGCCTTTCGCGCACGGACCACAGCTGGTACCTGTAGCATTTAGTAAACCCGTTTCCATGCATTTGTATCACCCTTCCACCGCCACTTCTCTGCATAAAGATCACACTTCGATTAGATCTCACGTTCCTTGATGCTCTTGTTGCACTTTCCTAGCGCTTCACCAGCTCGTCTAGACTTTTCTTCCTCGCCTTCCACGTAATTTCATCCCCGATCAGTCTCGTGACCTTGCCTGCCCTGCCGCCCCAGGCTTCGACTCTCGGGGATTGATATTTAACTCTGTTTCCTCGCTGTATTCTCAGTCTGCTTGTCCGTTTCTGTACCACTTCTGTTTCCTTCTAGATATGCCGGCTAAGACATTCTCCAAAAAGGTACGCTGTGTGTTTTCTTGATCCAACTAGGTGAGGTACATGTAACCTAATTGAGTCTTGCGATAGCTGGCTCCCACTCCCGCACAGTCTTCCCCAAACGACATCTATCTGAGCAGAAGAGGAGGTTCCAAGGAATCCATCGTGAAGCAAATGTCTATCCCGGAAACCATCACCGCGCTAGACAACTACCCCCCTCTGCTTCGCATACCTTCAGAAATCCGCCGCGAGATTTTCAGATACGTCTTGCCTTCTTCGACAAAAAGATTTCTGCTGTATACCGACTGCGAATCCACCGCCATCAGCAAGAAGTGGAATAAAAAATGCCGACCACACCCTGATACGCTGACCCTTGACATCCTACAAACAAATCGACTCATTTACAACGAGTGTTTGTCCATCCTCTACTCCGAAAACTTATTCCACTTCTACGCCTTCAACTATCTGCCTGTCCTGGATTTCATTCGACATTTGAGTCCCGAAGCCAAGAGCTTAGTCAGGAAGGTCCGGCTGACGCCTCTCACGGACAATCAGGACGAGGAACCGGCCAACCATAACGCCTTTTGCACGGTTATACACGACTCTCTACCAGGTCTAAGCGAGTTGCAGGCCGATCCCTTAGTCTTCTTTTGAGGCCGACGATGCGCTTCAGTCAGAGAAATAAATTCATTGCATCCAGCACTTCTCTCAACATGTCAGATTCAACGCCTCTTCAATATTCAGCCTGCATACCTCGTAATTACGGCTCGGGGACTTCACACTTCCATGGCATGGGTCTTTTGTGCCCGATTGGAGAGGTTTACAAATTTGGATCGATTGAACTCGGGATTGAGGAGAGGATCATCAATCCGGCTAGGTTATACATTTGCATGCACAAAAGGGGCTAGTACGGCAGGGGTGTGTACGCGATTTCTCTAGGATCGACACTCCCGCCGGACACTGCCATGTACCACCTTCTATATCTTTCGAGAGATGCCCATATGGAGCTTCGGGACTCCTTTTCATTGTCCTAAGGCGTATTTGTAAGCTTTTGGTCTTTTCGACTCGCCAGACACCTTTGAGGCTACGGGTGATACGATGCTTATTTCCAATCTTAATCTTACATGCTCTTTACGCAGACACGCTATATATCCATATTTTTTTTGCCTGATAAAGCTCGTTACAATGAGTCATCAGAGCTTATCGTCCACCATTCTTTGTATATATTCAGTTAGTTAGATATTTCCCATCGTCGGTCGTTGATCCAAGAAGCACAGAGTTGCATGCGCATTCAGAAAGACTTCCCAACTCGTCACGATCGCTAGTAAGCTATGCCTGGGCCTGGAAACATTACATACGAATACTATACTGCTTCATTCAGTGTCCAAATCCATTGTACAGTGGGGCTAATGGATGTTATTTGAATCGATACGCAACGCGCCGCATACTTTGACTGAACAGTGTCCAATGCTACAATGTGAATAGCTTCACGATGTCTGTGTTAAGAAAATGCAATGTGCGTAGGAGGAAACATTGTGTAAAAACTTAGATACAAATACGATAGAATTCGGGCTTCAGTAGCAGCCTCCTATCAACCATACTCATACACACACAGATCAAGAGTTTAGCCTACACATACATAAGTAACTAAATAACTAACTTAACTCAATCTCACACAGCAACTACGATGAGCTGCGCCACCGATATCGCTGGTATCGAGTACGGTGACGCTGTTCAACGGATGCAGCACGAGGTGATCTCCACCATCGTCAATGAACTAATCACGCTACAGCGTAAGTTCATTGAAGCTGAGAGCGGATTCTACGCCGCTTGCCGCAAGGTTTTCTGGGCTGAGACGGCTACAGACCTCGAGGCCGCCGAGATGGAGAGCTCGATGCACATTAGCCACGGCCATGATGCTCTACATAAGTACGCCGAAATCCTCGATGGCATCGACTACGAAGCCATCTATAACATGTTCGACCAGGCGCCAGATAGTGAGCACTTGGACAAAGAGCTACTTCGCACCGGAATAGCTAGTTACAGAGCAGATTTCGAGGGCTGGTGCGACAAGGTCTTCGAGGACGGCACCGCTGCGGATTGGGAACATGCTCTCAACCGCACAGCACAATTGGTGCGTCTTCGGTTAGAATCCGGGAGGTAGAGGGTGTAGAGGGAGAGGAAGCACGAGGTGGATGGAGACGAAGTAGACGATGAACAGATCCGCGGAAACAAGCAGATCAAATATGACGACGCGGACAAGAAGCGGACGCGCAAAGTAGAAGAGGGAGGCTATTGGCTTCCTCCTCTTAGTTCTGTGGGAGAAGACTAGTCTCCAATCGACCTTTTTAAACTTTCTGGTAAAGTATATGAAAAAGGTAAAGTATATAATAGTCGGTTGTAAAGTATATATTTAGCATTTTAAGTTTGTCCCTGGAGTTCCGGTAGGTAATACAGTTTTGCTTTGTTTATGACATATTTTCGGTGCGCATGACGTGATATTTAATGAGTTGTTCATTTTGGTAAATGTTCACCGGGTAGGTGGTGTTTGGTGTTTCAACGAAGCAATCACTACCAGCAAACATTCTGTGCTCAAACTTGTCTCGAGTACAAACTCATCCTTTAGTACAGACTCCTAAAGTACAAACTTTCCTTAAGCAAAATTATCTTTAGTACAAACTTATCTTAAGCAAACTTATCTTGAGTACAAACTTATCTTCAAGTACATAGAGCGGTCTTTGGCACGTCAAATCACTTATTTCCCAGCATTATATAGCCCTTTTGTTTCGGGGCCTCGTATATATATCTTCACTCGTTTTTCTCATACTAGCAATCATGTAATTATATGTTCTCATTTGTACATCTATACTTTTGGTTGGAAGAGCCCGTGTATCGTTGAATCATCATCGCGTGAGTTCCTTCCAAAAAAAAATTTCATTGAGTAAAACCTAAATGCTTTTCTAACGCCGAAGAAAGTCTACCAAATCCGAAGAAGGAGCATCCCAAACAACGCCTGGTTGTCTGTTCACTTTGATTGCTTCTTGATGATCTCCCTCTGCTGCTCGACAAAGCGCTCGATCGCTTTTCGCTTATCGGGAATGACCAGGAGGGCTTCAAGTTCCTGTTCCCAGAACTTGTACATATCGATTTCCCCCTCGATGGCCTCCCGGACGTCTGACTCTGTCAAGCCTGTCGCAGTCATCACGATCGAAACAAACAAGTCGAGAAGCAAAGGCTCTTCCGACGAGATTCTGCTGAGCATCTGGCGGTACCTGTTGAACCCAGTCTCCATCTGGTTGACTAGGGTCGTTAGCTCCATCTCTGCCGCTTCAAGAGAAGGGATGGTCAGCTTGGAGCGTATCGCCCAATGCTTCTTACGGACCTGCTGATCGAGATTGCGGAGTTCAGTGTTGAGAGTCTCCATCTCTGTAGTGATCTCCTGCAGAACGGAGTAGGTCCATTCAATCAAGGCGTCACCTCCGGTGCCAGAGGACACTTCCTGATTGCAGGACATGTCGATAAGCTGGGTTGTGTATATAAGTGAGTGAAGCTCACACGCGTTTTTCGTCTTTTTTTTTTTTGTTTTTTGTGGTTTGCAGAGAGCAGTTGTTGAACTTAAACGTTTTTAGGTTGTAGTTCAGTTGTGCTTCTGCTTGATGAAGAAAAAGAAAGGTCAGGACGAAACCTCAGTGGGAGTTTCATATAAACTTCCCACAGTGAGCAATGTTACTACACAACAACAACCTGAGAGTGCATTGTGTATCCACGATCACTTCTCAGAATACAAAGCACATCGACATCAGACACCACTGGATTCGACAGCACATGGACGATGACACGTTGGAAACTTATTGGGTCAGCGGCAAGGAAAATCCCGCTGATGTCTTCACTAAACCCCCCACCCTGCTCATATACACAAGAATGCGAGAGTTGTTACATATTGTTAGGGTCGAGAAGGAAAACGACGACTTATGTCAGTGATCCTAGCTCATCTTTCATACAACAGGGTCTTGGACGCAAACAACAAGGATTTTGTGAAAGACAGGGGGGTTCGGACGGGTATTTGCTTTATATGCTTCTTCAGAATAAAGTTGCGGAGTGGCAGGTGACTGACTGGTAAAAGAGTGCAATATAATTCTACTTTGCTCCTAGATAATTCAATTCATTCTCAGGACTCATAAATGTCAAATAAACCCGGCTCGTTCCTCGTAAACAATGTGTGGCGATTTGAACTGAGGGATAGCATTAGCAGGGAACTTTGCTACTCAAGCGCGACCATGCGATTTGTTTTTTCTGTGGGCTGGAAACCATGCCTATTGTTCTTTCTCTTCATCGTACATATCTTCAGTGTCATCTTCATTATAGACACCGTTCTCATCGTCCCCAACATTCGTATCTTCCTCATCTTCCCCATTTTCCTCATCTTCCCCATCCCCCATGTCTTCCCCCAACACAATCCTCAAATTAAACGGTCTCAAAAAGCGCTCCATAGCCTCAACAACCCGAACTCTATCCTCATCATCAAGCCCATCCCCCCTCCGAATGATCCAAAGACGCAACCGCGCAACGAAATCCACCGCATCACTTATATGTCCTCTAATCTCAGCCGAAAACATCACATCGAGCTTACCAATCCAGCGATACACCTTCGCTCGTTTGGCCCGCACGAGCTCAAGTGCCGAATCCAGCGTCATCTGATGAGCACCTACAGTGTGCCGCGTCCGCACGATGCCGGCGAGATCTGTATCGGATAGCGAGTTCAAGTTGGATACTATGTTGAAGAAGCCGTCGAATTCTCGGTCTATGTAGGGGATGAGGTCCTTGGCTTCGATCTTTGTCGCTTCGACGCCGACGTGCGTCGTTTGTTGGTGGAGTTGTGTTAGTTTTTGCGTGAAATCGGCGAATAGGGATTTGAGGTTTCGGTAGTGTTTCTCGAGTTTGGTCATTTCGGAATCCAGATGGAGATAGGCGGGGCTCGAGAGGCAGCTTTCTGCATTGTGAAGGGATGGTGCTCGATCGCAGGGCATTTTGAGAAAATGGGAAGGAGAGTTTGTGGTTCGCTGAGGGTATAGGTGTGGTTAGACACAGATGTGAGTGATGGAAACGACAATATAAAAACAAGGGACATGGAAAGATATGAGGGTTTTAGGTAGATTTAGAGGATGTGTTTGACTAAGCACCGTGTACCACTCCAAAGGAGAGGGACGTAAAGTCAATGTACAAACATGAGGGACACATCTAGGATGATTTGTGGAAGCACTCATTGTGTGGACACATTCAATTCGATGATGATGATGAACCATCTTGCTTATGCCATACAGCGGCACCTGTATGGATCACAAGCTTCAGTTACTTGTTGTATAGCACATGTTTGCGATGTACAGCACCGCGTGCAACCACACCTTGCTTTCCCTTCACCCTAGGCTTGAACCAATCGAACGTTTCTTTTGGTTCTTCCAGATCGTCCAGAACCTGGGTCAACGGCTTGCTCATCTTGTCTTTGTAGGCGATATGGGGGATCTTGAGAGGTCACTTCTTGCTGTACTCCGACCTCATCCTATATACCTGGATGTCTCCGTCAAGACAGTCGACGGATATAGGATAGGGGACCTTACTGCCTCGGTGGCTGTTGTTGTGTATGTAGTAACATCCTCGCGGCTTCAATCGAGACATTGCAAGGGAGTTGGAAAGAGAGTAAAGTCTAGCACGTGTTCTCTACAAAACAGAATCTAACACGAAAATCACAATATACATAGACCGAGAAGACACAATTCCGATTCGTTTGTGTGTTGTTTTTGGATTTGGATACCAGCTTCCCAAAAGCTCCTGCGCATATATATATATATATATATATGTGGGCAGATAGAGCGATCCTTCCGTAGGACAATCCGGTCGCGGAATCGCTAATGTAGAAATCAAAGAGACGGAAAGAAAGAGAGCGATAGAGAGCGAAGAAGAATACAAAAAAGTCACGCATCAACGCTTATTCCACAGGCCCTGTTGCGTCTCGTGAATCCTTCGTTCCTGCTCCTTGATCATTTCGTCGGTCTGGCCATGCCCGTTGCCACGACTATCGATCTCCATGGGATCCTCATCCGCCGGTTGGGGGATATTGATGGGCGGTGCGCCACGCCTTGGTTCGCTCGACTTGACGCCGTCCATCATGCCCGCAGCTCCACCGGCCCTGAGCTGGTTGATGGCGCGGATGGTGTCGATGGCGGCGTGCAGCGTGCGCCGGGCGTTGAAGTTCTTCTTGACGGTTGGGAGGAGATCTTCTTCGCCTTCTGCGTCGGATTTGCCGAGATCGGCGATCCACGGGTGCGAGAGCGCTTCGTGGGCTGTCATGCGCGCGGAGGGATCGACAGTTAGACAGCGTCGGATGAATTCTCGAGCTGTTTGGGAGACACCGCGCCAGTACTCGAGGGGCGTGAAGGAGTAGTCTGCTACGAGGATGGCTTGCATTTCTTCGAGGTTGGAATCGCGGTCGAAGGGGGTGTAGCCGCAGAGCAGAAAGTAGGTTATGACACCGATAGCCCAAATGTCACTAAGAAAAGTTAGTAAGAGTAAAAGAAGTTCATGTGTAGCTCTTACACAGGCTTTCCATGCCCGGTTTTTCTAAAGATTTCAGGTGCCATGTAACCGGGAGTTCCACAGGTTGTCGTCAGCACGTGGAATTGTTCCTCATCCATAATGCGGGAAAGACCAAAGTCGGCAATCAAAAGGTCGGCATTATCCTCTGGGGTCCGGAATAGCAGATTCTCGGGTTTTAGATCACGATGTACGATGCCATGGTCGTGCAGGTAGGCGACGGCGGAAAGAGTGGCCCTGATAAGGTCTGCGGCATCCGATTCATAGTAGTTGCCTTTGCGGCAGATTCGATCAAAAAGTTCTCCACCAAGAGCGAGATCGGTGACCAAGTAGACTATACGATTCATTTCAGTATGGGATCATATTGTTGTGTAGTATTGGAAGTAAACATACGGTTGTTCATTGTCTCGAAATAGTCGACCAAGGTCAAAATATTTCTATGGCCCATCGATACACGCTTCAGCACCGAGATTTCGTTCCTGACCTGTGTGGATATTAGTGCCCAAACGTGATTCCAGGGGCTATGGCGCGAGGGTTCGTGGGCCTCACCATGTGTTCTCGACCAGCCATGAGTCGTTTGTTGATGACTTTGGCAGCATAATATCTCCCTGTATCAATATGTACGCATTCCTTAACGACAGAGTAGCTGCCTGCACCAAGTGTTTTTCCTGTCTTGTATCTGCAAGGCTGGATCTGAGCTTGAGTCTGCGGCGTATGCGCGCCAGAGCCGCCGTTGGAGGCCATTGTTTCTGATTTAGCAAAAGGGTGTATAGATGGTGGTCCTTGGCGAGGGCCCAGTCAATACGAGGCTATTTGAAGCAAATCGAAGCTGTGCGCAGTCTTGAAGGAGGGCGAGGAACAGGGTGGTGGGTGGTTGAGGCGTAGTGGGGTAGTGGTGGGCTTCGTCTGGGAGATTCGCTGGAGTTGGTATTCACGAGCGTAGACACGTCTGGGTATATATGTAAGTTGTAGAGATATGTAAGCCGAATATTTAGTGACCGGAAGGGTACAGCCCTGGCGTTTTGTTGACTTGATTTGGCCTCAGTGTTGACCCTGAAGGCTGACATGGTGAATGGTGGGGTCGGCCTAAGGAAGGAGCTGAAGAACCCTGCGGGGCCAAGCTACCGACCGGTAGCCGGCCTAAGGCAGCCCCCATGTCTATGATTGGAGAACCCCATTACCAATGCTGTATTTTGCATACCCCTAAATGCACATCAATCTGTATCGAGATCGATTTATATAAAAAAACATTGCGGACTGATGACTAGTCTAGCACTGCTCTATCCCGTTTTCTATTGCTTACAATCCCATCATCATCATCACCAACACCTAACCAGATGCAACCATCAACGCGTCTCATCGCGCCATATTTGCAATCCGTCCCATGATCGCCGTCATATCACGACCGGAGCAACAGACTTTTACCATCCATGCTCTCTGGTTTGGGTAGCCCCATGATGTCCAGAAGTGTGGGAGCAACGTCTCCGAGAACACCGTCCTTCTTCTGAAGACTGAAGCCCTCGGGGGCGCTGGCCATCACGAACGGCACCTTGTTCGTCGTGTGAGACGTCTTTGGCTTACCTTCCTCGTTTAGCATCTCCTCAGCGTTACTGTTTACGCCATTAGTATACGCCATTAAAGAACAGATGGGATCCGTGAAAACACTTGGTGCTTACCCGTGATCGGCGGTGATGAACAGGACATATCCGCTCTCCTTGCACTGGTCGTAGATCTTCTTTATCGCAGCATCGGTTTCAGTGCAACCCACAATCGCGGCCTCATAAACACCAGTGTGGCCAACCATATCCGGCGGCGCAAAGTTGTTCATGATAAACTCGAACTTGCCCTCCTTGATCCTCTCAACCATCTTGTCGGCCACTGCCATGGCGCTCATTTTCGGTTCGTGATCATAGGTAGCGACCTTTGGCGAGGGAATCATGTCGCGCTCCTCATTTTCAAACTGCTTCTCCACGCCACCGTTGAAGAAGAACGTGACATGAGCATACTTCTCCGTTTCAGCAACGTGGCATTGCTTGACACCCTGCTTGGCGAGCCATTCTGCGAGCACATCGTCCATTTTCTGGGGTGGGAATGCGACGGGGAAGGGGTATTTCACATTGTACTGAGTCATAGTAGTAACAGAGATGTCCTTGGGGTAGGGGAAATCGGGCTTGGGGGAACGGTCGAAGTCACCGATCAGCTGGGTGACTTCACGAACGCGGTCGGAACGGTAGTTGAAGAAGAACAAAGTGTCGCCATCTGGTCCAATCAGTGAGTGGCCATTCAGGTACTCAACGGGTATTAGTACTTACCTTGGACTCTTCGCTCTTTTCCTCCCACAACGATGGGCTTGATAAACTCATCGTTCTCTCCTTGCTCGTACTTGGCCTTGATAGCAGCAACCGGGTCGTCGCTCTCGGTACCCTCACCCAACACGATACCCTTCAAACCGACCTCGACACGGTCCCACCTCTTGTCACGGTCCATGATATAGTATCGACCGACGATGGTCGCGATCTCTCCAAGGCCAATCTCCTGGGTGTGTTTGAGCAGCTGCTCCATGTAGCCGGCAGCAGACTTGGGGTCGGTATCTCTGCCATCACCGAAGAAGTGAATGAAGACCTTGGGGACACCAATTTCTTTGGCGACCTTGAGCAGAGCAACGAGGTGGTTGATGTGTGAATGGACTCCGCCATCGGAGACGAGTCCAAGCAGATGCAGCCTGCCGTTGCCATTCTTTGCGCGCTGGAACGACTCTTGGATGTTCTTGACTTTATTGAGCTCACCATTCTTAATGGTTTGATCGATGCGGACAACGTCCTGCCACACAACGCGTCCGGCGCCGATGTTCAAGTGGCCGACCTCACTGTTGCCCATGAGGCCCTCGGGGAGACCGACAGCGAGGGATGAGGCCTCGAGTTCCGTGTAACCTTGCGCAGTCTTGGAGCCCTAAACAAAGTCAGTATAACACAAGCAGAAATATTTCAATAGGATGCCGAAGTCTCAAAACACCACATAACGCGATGTCTCTGTACACTTCGCAACCCAAGTACGGACGTACATCTTTGGCGAAGTCATCCATAGTAGGAGTGTCAGCGGCGAGGATGGCATCGCCCTCCTTGGGCGACTTATCGGTGGCAACGCCCCATCCGTCGATGACGATAAGGACGGTTTTCTGATCAACTTTCACCATTATGCAGGGTCAATTGGCGATGTTGAGTAGTGGTTATGTCTTTTTTGGTGGTGAGATGGAGGGGCAGGCGGAACAGATGGCGGGGCACTTTAGCTGTTTATAAAAAGCCCCCGCGTCAACAGTTGAGCTGGTTGGCTTCTCAGCAAAAAGCAAAATCAAAACAGTCGGGACTGCGAAGTCAATCGAGGGTTTTATTCGTATCTTAGAGGCGATAAAAAAAAGAAATTTTCGTAGAAAGTAGAGTCCCGAAATTATGATATCATGGCAACGGACACGCATGAGCTTATTGATAAAAGGCCAGGCTAGTGGTCATAGCTGGGGCTGGTTTCCCAGCAAAAAGCAAAGGGAGGCTCAACACCAATAACAACTACCACAATTGTTCATTCGCATCACAATCGATCCCCTTAGGAATCTTTTCCCTTCAACGCCTGCCTCGGGTGCGCGCTCTCCGTCATCCTAAGCAGTCTGTAGCTACCCGTCAGCAGCGCGTCCTCTCCTTGGTCAGGCGTAGCATACATAGTGACACAATAATCAAAACCTCCCGACTCGCTCAACACCAAGCCCGACATAAACTCCCTCCGGGAACATCCCGCACTGTCATTCAGCTCTTTACAATGTCTGCTGCCCCGACACCCCACGCATCCATCTCAGCAGCCGCCTCGTTCCCGGCCACAGGCTCCGCGACGCCAGCACTCCCCCCACAACCCTCCACCCCCGACCTCCCCCCACCATCGACGTTCGACGTGCTCCCCGACCTCCACAAAATCCTCAGTCGCCTGCTTCAAACCCCTCCACAAGCTCCACCATCAGCCGGCGGTGCCGCAACCGCGCCGACCCCCACGCCAGCAGCCGACGGGCCCCTCGAGATCGAACAAGTCGCGTCTGCGACGGCCGAAGTCAAACTCAAGCTACAGCGCGCGCAGAAGGCAATCCTTTCGCTCCCAGGCATCGAGCGCACCTGCGAGGATCAGCAGGATGAAATTGCGTATCTCGAAACGCGCATCGAGACGCTGAGGGCTGCCCTGACTCGGCTTGGGCAGCCGGCTTCTCCTTCCGCGGCGGCGGAGCAACAAGATGGTGGTGGTGGTGGTGGCAGCGGTGATCAGAGTATGACGGGGTGAAACCATTGAACGTTTTCGTTCGTTGAGAGATGGATTGATTGATGTTTGATGCTAGGTCACACCGGTCCTGTGGACAACTCACACTCCATCATAGACGAATTGTACAAGATGCTGGGAGAGTGACGTGCCGAGACGAGGCCATGTTAAGAATTCGACGACGGCTGGACCTCAGACGTGGTTCGTTGCTCTTGCATGCCTCCAAAGAGAAGTTTGTCTGCGCTGACAGTGTGCACGCTCAAGACATCAACTGAAAGACCGACTGCCATCGTTCATCCCAGCATATGCGATGAAAAAGCGCATTAGCTTCCTGTCGATCTACAAGAACGTGGGAACAGGAATTGTGAGAGCGAATGTAGGAGACTGTACGCATGTCGCGCACAGTCCCTCTACACTACATTACATACATTATTTGTGGTATATCATACACGGTTGCGAAAGGACAGGATGCCAAGAGAAAGAAACAAAGTGCATCTGTAGAAGTTAAAAACAAAAGGGAGGTCTACCCCTTACAGTATCACTCGCAGGAAGTTTCCAGTCATAGGAATTAATTTTTACTTGGAAGAAAAACACAAAAACCCCATCTCTCAGCATGACAATTAGCTACAATGTACATGCTGTAACTTAAAACATGCATGCATCATCATCATCATTCCAATTCCAAAACTGCCCCCAAAGACAAGACCAAGACCACACGCCCCCAATGTTCCGAAGCCTTAGACGTATCAATAAACTCCACTCAATTAATACCAGGTTACCCGTGTTTTAAGTAGGAAAAGAAAAACGAAAAGAAAAACGAAAAGAAAAAGAGAAGGGAATCAGTTAAAAGTTATTTCAAATTATTTTCATTCTTGGGGGTGGGGTTTTGGTAGGGTTCCTGAAAACATTGGCGTTAAGGGTAAAGGGTAGGGTTCTTGAAAACATTGGCGTTACTGAAAACATTGGCGTTTTGGCGCGCGCGCGCGCGGGATTTGGAACGAAGGCGAATTTGGAACGAAGGGAAAAAAAATTTATGGGGAATGGGATTGGCTTGGAAGTTTCGGAATGGGTACAGAGACGCACGCACGCACGCGGAAGGAAGGAAGGAAGGAAGGAGTGGAATGTTTTGGTTTGATGATAATGACGATGAGTATGTTGTATGGATTTTTGGGGG